>JADRCC010571611.1:0-12092 GCA_019843855.1 Hylomyscus alleni
ATACATTGTATAAATAAATGACATTCTAAAAGGGTAAGTTAGTTTGAAAAAAAAGAATAACTATTCTACTTATAATTGTAGTATTTTATTACTCCCTTCTGACAAGATTGCAAAAACATGACCACAATTCCTTGCACATCCTCCCAGCAAGAGACTCTATTTTCTGTTCCTTTCATCGAGCCTGGGTTCGTAATTCGTTTGGTTTACTGGAATGGCAGAAGCAATCACAGGAGGGTTGAGCATGGGTTCTAAAGGGGCTTTGCAGGATCTCGTCACTGCTGTTTCATAACCCTTGTCATTGTTGGCTACGTGAAAAAGGCCACACTTTGGCCTGGTTGGGCTGAACAGAGAAATCTGGCTTGAAGGACAGATATCATATAGAGCCACCTAACCAAGCTACTGAGAATTGGGAGGTCCTCGGCTGACTCCAGAGTTGCCCACAGCTGCCTGAGTGATTTGCTGAGATAGCCAGTCCCGTCCTGGTTCACTAGAACTACACAGTTAAAGCCCAATACAAACCGAAAAGCCACTCTATGATGAATTTAAAAAGTAGTAGTTATACACCCGTAAAATTTGTCACTAGTTTGTAAACAGCAAAGGCAAATTGATGATCACCAATTGTTGAAATCTGTGCAGGGATATTGAGGTTGTTTGTGTCAAGCCTCTGACTCCAGCATACTCTCACTGAGCAGTGAGAACTGGCTGTGAGGATAGCCTTACCTTGATTGGGTTTCTATAGAAGGACTCCTTTCCAGACGATGGATACGACATAGCAATAATACGCCCTGGAAGTCAAAGGAATCGCAATAATGAACATCACGATAGAGACGACACAGCAGACAAAAATTTCACCTACACATAATGAACCTCCTTTTTAAAAATAAAAACTAACATTCAGAAAAGAAGTAACAACACTTTCTCCTAATAATCAAAAATGATATGAAACATTAAATTATCCAATATAATAATAACTATTAAATTGACATGGTTATCTTAAGACTCTGGGCCATAGGTTTTTGTTGGCCTAAGTCTCTCATTTTATCAGTGGGACTATAATTTCTTTTCTTTAGCCAACCAAACCATACCAACCAACCCAACCGACCAAACCAAAGCAACCCAAACCAGCCAACCAAACAAACCAGCCTGGGCTCCAGTAAAGGCAGTGAGTAAGCCCCTTAGTGTTTGGAGCTCACATGACTCAGGAAATCTGAGATCAAGAGTAGAAACTTCTATTTCTGGAGTTGTAAGAAGATTACAAAGACTTTTGGTATCCTTGGGACCAATATTAAATATCAGAACTGAATAAATGAAAATTCAATGAAAAATATTTCAAATGATAATCCATTCTATCTTCTGTAACACGATCAAATGGCTGTAGTTTGAAATGAAATGAACAGATACTTCCATTGTCCAGGTCATACTGCCACAGTGACATATGTGCTCGTAGGTAAAGAATGCTTTGGAATAACATGGCAGAAAAAAAAGAATGTAGTACCTATCACTCATAAGCAAAATACAAAATTTTTATAAACAACGCTGATGGGCAAGTTTCACCAACCAGTGACGTAAGTGAGGTCTAGGTCGAAGCCATCCTTCCTGTAGCGTCGCTTGTTACCCGAAACCTGAATTGGGAAATCACAAAGTTGTGAACCATAAATCTACAGGAAAAGAACATGATATATATATATATACACATACATATATATACACACATATGTATATGTGTGTATACATACATATGTGTATATATATGTATATATATAGAGAGAGAGAGGAAGAGAGAGAGAGAGAGAGAGAGATAGATAGATAGATATCTACAAACCTCACATGTATTTCCCCGACACACACTGTAAATGTGCGCTGACACTCACCAGGTGCCTAGTCAGCTTTTCAAGTTGTCTCTTTTGATGAGCCAGTTGCAAAATTCTTATCAGAATGAGCAGTCGTAGAGGCCGAAGTAAAATTGCTAGTCTAAATCAATGTATAAATAAAAATTTAAATATCCATTTTTTTTGTTTTTTGTTTTTGGCTACAAAAACAGAATGTTTGGTTAATGTGGATTAAAGTTAACACATTTAAAAAATTACCTATTAAAAACAGAATGTTCTTGTTGTTTTGCTTGTTTATTTGTTTGTTTGTTTGTTTTTTGGAGGGGAAACTGGGAAAGGAGAAATCATATGACATGTAAATAAAGAAAAAGATTTAATTTAATTCAAAGAAAAATAATCGCCTGTGTAGTTTGTATCAGTAAACAGGAAAGCATTTCTCTCCGTGAAGAACATCTGAAAACCGATTGAAATACTGACCAAGTAATCTGGCTGGTGTTTCTCCTGCCATCAAAAACACCAACAGTGAGAACTACTGTTCTGAAACACCAGGCTCTTAATTTGAGGCCACGTGAACAAGCCACCTGGAAAAGCTCTTGAAAGTTCTTTAAAGTGTGGGATGTGGACTGAAGGGATGGCTCGGCAATGAAGAGCACTTATTGCTCTTACCGGGGACTGGTACCCACGTGGCAGCTAGCTGAGAACCGTCTGAAAGTCCAGTCCTGCTGTAGTCTCTGCAGGCAACACTCACATGTGGCTCACATACACACATATGTACATACACGAAGGCAAACACCCATACATATAAAATAAAAGTAAATAATGAGAATAAAGCATGGGGTAAGAGGCCCCGGAGCCAGTAATTCAGTGCCTCTCAGGTGGCTCTTGTGTGACTGCTTATGTTCCAAACACAACACATTTGGTTGAATACTAGATTGAAGTCCCGGGAAGTTAGGGGACCAAGAGAAAGCCATTGTTTGACATAGGATAAACCTACCTCCCCATCTTCCCCAACACACACACACGTTCTTCCCTCTATTGCCAGTCAATAGGAGAGTGAGAGTGAGGGAGAGAGGAGGAGAAGAGGGAACGCTCCTGATAGATCCTAATGGTTCGGACTTTACCAGAGTTTTCTCGTTTCTACTACAACTACACTGCAAATCCTTCCTCACCGCGGCTGTCCGTGTTACCTCCTGGCTTCCTGCTGTGTTTGCTGCTCCTCAGACGTCTCAATTGGATCTAGTTAAATTATACACACGCTTCATACTCTCTTGGTTATAGGGAGAGTCCAGGACTATAGGACTTTACATATAAGGCAAATGGGAATTTATAGATCATTTCATATTGTAAAATTAAAGTCGATGTAAGAGGAGTTGAGTCTAGTTTTTTTCCTTTGCATATTCTCTTTTATTTATCTAAAGATTCTTAGAGGTATACCCTTAAGTAAACCCTAAATGCCAGCATCTTTTAGTTTCAAAGTACATGGAAGTTTTTTTAATAAATGTTTCACTCTTAAACCACTTATTTGGTATATAACCCGAGAGTTCAAAATTAAAATATTAAATAAAACCAAGAAAATCCAACAACAATAAAAAAGGAAACAAACAACCCAGAAGAATAAAAAAGGAGTTTTGAGAAGTAAGCCGAATGTTTCATACCTTGGGATATCTCTGAGAAAGTGTTTGTCATAAAGTGCATAAATGACAGCCACAAACACAGTCACGCCAATGACCACAGCATCTAGGGTGTTCAGTACATCGGAGAAATAACGCTGTCTCCTGAGTGGGAGATGGCAAGGTTTCAGAGCCCAAGTTTCTCATGAAGGACTCTAATTTCAGCCCTATTGGCAGTCCCAGGAAGAATTGTGTGTCTTATTCTATATTCTCCTGAGATTCTAACCCACTTACTGACCCATGGTCCCCACCCTGTCATCTGCATGTAATTCTGTCCCAAGCACATATGTTTTGTGGGCTATGAAGGTTGGCTGGGGTTGAGGCTTAGCTGTACAGACTTTGAGTGTCGTCCCCTGTGCTGGGGTAGAGCTGTTTAGTAACAGTTGTTCGAGCTGATCATGCTTCTGTAGGCAATTTCAATAAACTCGCTATTTCATCAAAGTAAACAGAGAATTCTGTCCTAATGTCAAGACTATGGGTCTAAGGGAAAATTAGAATATCGATTTTAAACTTTTCAGTTAGTAAATTTCCATTTATGTGTCTATCACTATCATCCATCTTCCTTAGTTTTCTTTGGGTTTCATTGCTATGAAGGGACATGACCAAGGTAACTCTTATAACGAAAGACAAACATTCAATTGGGGCTAGTTCACAGTCTCAGAAGATTATTAGTCCATTATCATCATGGTGGGAAGCATGGCAGCATGCAGGCAGATGTGGGACTGGAGGAACTGAGAGTTCTACATTCTGATCTGAGGGTAGCCAGGAGGAGCTGCACTGGGTGTACCTTGAGCTTATATATGAGACCTCAAAGCCCACCCCTACAGTGACACACTCTCTTCAACTAGACCATACCTATTCTAACAGGGCCACATCTCCTAACAGTGCCATTTCCTGTGGGCCAAGCATTCAAACATAGGAGTCCATGCGGGCCAAACCTATTCAAACTAGCATATTCCACTCCCTGGCCTCCATAGGCTATTAGCCATAACATAATGCAAAATGCATTCAATTCTACTTCAAAAGCCCCCATAGTCTATCACAGTTTCAACGATGTTTAAAGGTCCAAAGTTCAGAGTCTCTTCTGAGATTCATGTAATATCTTAACTGCAAGCCCCTATAAAAATCAAAGTAAAGAAGCAGATCACATACTTCCAACACCACAGAATATACATTGCCATTCCAAAAAGTCATACTGAGGAACTACTGGACCAAAGCAAGACCAGAAACCAGCTGGGCAAACTCTAAACTCTACATCTCCATTTCTGATGCCCAACTCCTTTCAGCGTTGTTCACTGCAACACAATTCTCTTGGGCTGGTTCCACTCCCTGTTAGCAGCTTTCCTTGGCAGGTATCCCATGGCTCTGGCATCTCTAACATCTTGGGGTCTCCAAGGCTACTGGAACTTCACAGCTTCTTTTTTCAAAGTCTGAGGCACACACATGATTTCCTGGGATCCTCCAAAGGGCTTGATAACTTTTCCAGCTCTGCCCTCTGCCGCACGCACAGCTGTAGCACACACAGTTAGTCTTGATTCTGGATGATCTACTCCACTGCTACTGCTGTTCTTGGTGATTGTCCCATAATACTGATATCTCCAATATGCTGGGGTCTTCCACTGCAGCTAGGCTACACTTTCACCAATAGCTTCTCATAGGCTCTTTTCATGGTGGCAAGCCTCAACTTCAACTGCCACTGAGGCTGCACCTTCACCAATGACCTTTCCTGGTCTCCCACAGTGCCAAGCCTCAGCTGATCTCCATGACCCCTTTATGCCTTCAAAACCAGTACCACCTGGGTGATTCTTACACATTACCAAATTTGGCTGCAGAGTTTGAGCTTCAACCTTGGCTCTCTCAGGAATATAGTTTCTTTGTGTTCTCAGGAAACACTTCCCAGAATATTTTACCTCAGTGATACTGGTTTCTTCTTAATCACTGCTAATTTCTTAGCTCCAGATAACCAACATTAATTGTCCCAATAGCCCCTTCTATTCTTGAATCTAAAGCCAGAGTCATGTGGCCTAAGCTGCTAAGTTCTGCTGCTTGCTGGAATTGAAACATGACCCCTTCATTCCATTTTATTTGCACCAGCTTTCTGTTTTTCATAGTTTCCTTCACTGTCTAAGCTTGGCTTTTTTGGAACATTCTCTGTGGACTGACTTTGAACTCAGAGATTTGTCTCCTGAGTGCTGGGATTAAAGGCATGTGCCACCATACCTTGACCTAAGCTTTTCTTTAATTCCTTTTCATTATAAACATGGCCACTATTCATAAGATCTTGATTAAAGGTGTATTGTCTTCCTGCCTCAAGATCTGGAGCACAGTGTGCCCTCCATTTTTAGACTGTAGTTCATTTCAGATATAGTCAAGTTGACAACTAAGTATAGCCATCACAATCCATTCTATGTCAACTTGACACAATCATATCTCATGTCCAAGTGAAAACAATAACCAGGTCATAACAATGCCTAACATGATATAACTATCCCTCATACAACCACAAACAAATAGCAATTTTTCCATCTTGTGAAAAGGATGTTGAAATGGGCAATGTCCCCACAAGATGGAAGCTTAGCTTGGTGGGACCTTGTCCTGAGGTCACTGCTCCCGTAATCTGTTTCTCTCGTTCAATACAGGACTCAGATCCATACTAGTTTTTGGTGTTCCTTTAATACCTGAACTATACATTTTGTTTATTTCTTTTCTAAGCTTGCTATGCTTGATCAAACCATAAATGAACCAAGGGCAGAATCTCCGCTAGGCTGCTTTGACATTTCCTTCCTAAATGCAATTAATCTGAATCTCTTCACTTTAGCTTCAGGCAAACTCTTCAGATAAGGGCAAAGAGCACTCATATTCTTCACGAAAATATCATCAAAATGATTTCTAAGCAACATTCTAAAACTCTTCTCCACTGAAACCTCTGAGCCATGGTCCCAGAGTTCAAATCGCCCTCAGCATTAATGTTTTCCATGTTCCTACTAGGATGGTCCATCAAGTCCCACTTAAAGCATCCACTGCTTTCCAAATCCAGACTTCCCAAATACACATTCCTCCAAAAAAAAAAAAAAAAACCCAAAACCACCCCCCCCCCCCCCACCCCCAGGGCCCCCCCCCCCCATCAAAAACCCAACATGGTCAGGCGTATCACAACAACATCCACTCTTGGACCAACTTCTGTTTTAGTGAAAGTTTCATTGCTGTGAAGGGCCAATATGACCAAGGCCACTATGGTTTCAGAGGTTTAGTCCATTATCATCATGGTGGGAAGCGTGGCAATGTGGAGGTAGATGTGGGGCAGCAGGAGTTGAGAGTTCTACACCTTAATCTGAAGGTAGCCAGAAGGAGACTATCTTCTGCACTGGTTGTAGCTTGAACTCATATATGAGACTTCAAAGATCAATTCCATCATGACATACCTGCTCCTACAAGGCCACACCTCCTAGTAGTGCTACTCCCTGTAGGCCAAGCATTCAAACACGAGTCTACTGGGGCCAAACATTTTCTGTCTCTGTCTCTGTCTCTGTCTTTGCCTCTCTCTCTCTCTCTCTCTCTCTCTCCTCTCTCTCTCTCTCTCTCTCCCTCTCTCTCTCTCTCTCACCTATCTAAAAGTGTCAAGAAAAACAATTCATACTTGACAAGTAAGAAGTAGGACTAAACCATCAAACACGAGGCAATCACTGCCTTCTCCTATGTAGGTAGGGAAGTGAGATGCTGTGCATTGCTGGTGAGCAAATTAAGCTGAATATGGAACTTAGAGAAGCTGTGATTGGGAGAATGCACAAAAGGAACCCACAGATGGAGAGGATGCAACTCTTTTGGACTCAGGATCTGTTTTTTTTTATGTCTACTGGGGTTTTGATGAACTGATATGGTCTACCTAGGGCAGAAACAGACTTTCTTTCTTCAGACATGAGCATTGGTCTCCTAGAGAAAGTTTCTTCTGATTCTGGGATAGCGTCTACTTTTAGATTGATGTTTTTCAATATGTTAAGGGATTTCTTTATGCTTTTATTAGTGCATGTAAATTATACAAATAATAGACTTCACTTTGACTTCTAATACATGTGAATAAAATATTTTGACCATATTCACCTCCATTACCCTCTCTTGTTTCTACCTCTTGCTAATGCCTTCCTCCTCCCACCTGACCCCCTTCTACTTTTGAGTCTGTTTTGTGGTCTGAGTTTCATTAAGGTTCCTAAGAGGAGTATGGCTGAGGGATGATTCCTAGAAGCAGGGGCACCTTACTGAGGGCTAAATCACGGAAGAAAATGTTGAGAAAGTCTTCTTTAGAAAATAAGAAACTGGGCAGTAAACATTTGTCCTTAGCTCAAAAAAGGGCATGAAGATAAACAGCAGTCTTAGGAAAGCTGAGAAACTACACTCTGGGATGTCCTGAGGATGAAATGAAGCTGGAGAACTTATCCCTGACTCCCAAGGCATGACCCACCCACTCATCTGCTTGGAAAACCAGTGAGCAGAGGTCAAGGTCTGTTTTATTGTAAATGTTGTTATTGGGAAGGGCAAGCCTCTGGACTCTTCTGCACTATGATTAAAGCTTCTATTTTCATTGAAATATGAATTACTTATGATGTATTCTTTCATGTGTCATAAATCTTATTTGGATTTAAGTCAAGTCAATAGAATTTGTACATCACATACATGCTTCTTTTATTCATGTACACATTCACGCAGTGGTTGCTTGCCTCCTTCTTGAAACTGTGTAAGTTTTAGCATTTGCAGAATCATGTACAATGAATTGTAAATACAGGCACAATGATGGCGGTGATAAAGCTACTCTACATAAGACTGGTTTTAGATTATTGCTTTTTCTGTGGGATATAGCTACAAGGAGAATTGTTTTAATGAAGGAGGACCCACTGTTTGAGCTGATCTGACATTTCTTATAGAATACTTATTCTATTACTAAAGAAATGGCCTTATTCTTAAACAAAACAGAATCACACTTACCCTTCTACATACACTCGAAGAAGAACATCTACGAGGAAAAATAAAGCAATAGCTAAAGAAGTGGTACGATATTCAAGAGGAATATATATTTTGTTTTCAGTGACATGTAGATCGATAGCCACAAGAAATATATCCAGAAAGACCAGGAAAACTCCAAATATTCTAAAAGAAAGAAACAGAGTGGAGGTGTTACTTCCATATAGTTACACACAATATTAAAGGCAATGGTCAGGCGTTCCCCAAGTCCTTATTTAGACCTGAATTGTCCTATGGGAGAAAGAACAATGTTGCTTTAGAATCTTATAAAAAATATGTTCAGTTTTTCACCCAATAAAAGTCCTGGTTTGTAGGTAAAGTATTCGCCATGCCCCTACCTCCCCACTTACTCTGGCTTGTAGGTAAAGTATTCGCCATGCCCCTACCTCCCCACTTACTCTGGCAGGGATGTGATTTGGTACTCCAAGCTAGAACAATAAATCCGAATTAAAGCCCCAAGCTTCTTAGTATAAACTCTTTAAACGCTCAGAATTCATAAGGTTTTTTTTTTTTTTTTACAAATTTCTCATAATAAATTAAATCACATATATCCAAATATATTTAAAACCTTAGCAACAAAAATGAGTGAACATATGAGTAATATTTTCCCTTTTAAAATGCTGAAACCAGTAAGAAGTTTTTCTCAGTGAAATTTTCAAAAAATGCCTGATTAATTATACCCATGGGTGTACACATGGATCCTGCACACAGGATGGACACATGAGAAAGAATTCAATTCCATAAATATTTGCATGATTACTTGAATTCTTAAGGACTCCTAAGCCTTTTCATACATAGTTAAAAAACCCCTCCTTATAAATTAATTATTTTCCTAAACTACAAAGATGAATCAATTCAACTTTAAGGTGTTTTTCTTTAACAACTAAAGAGTCAGCAGAAATATTATTGATTTTGGAATGATCAAGACAGCTCAGTAGTAAAACACCTGCCATTCAAGTTTGAAGACCTGAGGTCCATCCTTAGCAGCTATGCAAAGTTAGGAGCAGCACAGCATCTGTAACCCCAGTTCTGGGGAGGCAGGACCAGAAGGCTCCAGTCTACCTCGCTTAATGAGAGAGCACTAGTGCAATGAGAGGCCCTATTTAAAAAGAGCAAGATGACAAGAGACTGAAGACACCCAATGTAGCTCTGTGGCCTTATATCACAGACACAGGCACACGCACACACACACAAAGACACACACACACACACACACAGACACACACACAGACACACATACACATACACATACAGACAGACATAAATACACACAAACACAGACACACAAACAGACATACACACACAGACAAACACATGCATACACATTCAAACATACACACATAGACAAACACATGCATACACATTCAAACATACACACATAGACAAACACATGCATACACATTCAAACATACACACATAGACAAACACAGATACACACACAGACGAACACATGCATACGCATTCAAACATACACACATAGACAAACATATAGACACACACAGAGAGACACACATATGCACATAGTTACACACACAGAGAGATACACATACCTGCAAATACATGTACACACACCTACACGAAGAGGTAAAACATCAGACACACATACAATATTAATTTTAAAGGAAGCAATTATGTTATATAAATCTGAGTCATCATGTTGAAAAGAAATCTAAGTAAAATAGTTCTGGAATTGAGTAATTTTGAGTGTATAGGAGATTTAGCTTATAATTATAGAATTTATACTTATAGAATAAATGCTTTGTTATTTTTACATTTCTGAGTAAGAAAGTATTAATATGTTGCAATTTTGTTATTTTGTTCATTTATATAACTTTTTTTTCGTTTTTGTTTTTTCGAGACAGGGCTTTTCTGTATAGCTCTGGCTGTCCTGGAACTTACTGTGTAGAACAGGCTGTCCTCGAACTCAGAAATCCACCTGCCTCTGCCTCCCAAGTGCTGGGATTAAAGGCATGTACCACTACTGCCCAGCTTCACTGTACATCTCAATGTCCAGTTTTAACCTAACTTCTAAGATAGATTAGTCCACATTAAATGTGGATTCATGAGCTAATTAGCAATATATTGACAATGGACATTCTTTTACTTTGTTCTGTCTTGGTTTTTGGAGGTCTTTTCTCATTGAACTTTTAAAATTAAATGCCATAGATATTTAATTACTTTCATTTCTATTCATTCACATACCTGAAGGCAACCGAGGACACAAGGAAATGCACAAATCTCTTAACTGTGTTCCTATAAAAGTTAGTAAAACTAAATCAATCACACATTCCAACATGCTATGAACTTAGCAAAATGAAAGCCCTTTATAAGTATAAATTTTAAAGAAAAGTTGTCATCAGTTGCATACCAAATGTTCTGTGCTACTAACTAAAATGTTTATGTTTTTTGTTCCTATCTAGAATACATGTAAATAAAACACCATGTGTTGGATATTTAGTCACGTATCTTCTGTGTGTAAAGTTCCAGCTCCATCTTTAAGGGAACATTGAGCTGGAGACTAGTCAAATAAAGCATCATGCCACGGGGAGGAAAGAGTGCTTAGGAGAGAGATATCCCAGTGTCTGCTCTTCCAATAGCAAGTTAGGAACTTGGGCAAACCACCAGGTTCGGCGAGGTGGCTGATGCTATGCAGGAGGAGCTGCAGTGAGCTTTCCGAAGACAGCCCACTCCGTTGGGCAGTTTTCCTACACGTCAATATGAAGATGAATTCCAATACAACAATATTAGTTAGGTGAATTAATGATTTTTACAGAATTCCAGATTTGATTTAGTTTTAGGAAGTTAGAGTAGTTGATTAAAGTTTAAGGAGATGGTTTAAGTTGTTTTGCCAGAAAGACATAATAGAGTTAGAATTAAGGATAGAATGTGCCCCTCCCTTGTAGAATAGTGAGGGAGGCACAGGTTAGAAAAGGAGTACAGGGAGCCTTTGTGCCTTACAACCATGCTTGTACTTGGAAGAGAAAAATAGACTTGGGACAAGTTAACGAGCAAAGAAAGCACTTCATGCTAGGTTGGGTCTGAGTTCCTGGATCTCATGATCTAGGTAGGGGTGTGGCCACAGGTTTCCGCGTGTACCATGAAAAGACAGGGTTATGAGCAAAGAATTCCATGACGAGAATCAGAATAAAGAAGAGATGATTAGTCAGTTTAGTTGAAAAAGACTTCAAAAATAAGATGCAAGATAGATGATCTGTTTCTTGATAACTATAAATTATTGTCAGCTAAGCATAGGGCTGCTACTATAGACTTGGCTTGCTTAAACCTTGTCAATCAATAACAAAAGAATTGTTGCTTTGGGGTTATGATGAACTTATGGATAGAGTGATAGATGGAAAATGTTTAGTTAGGCTTTCAAAAGAAGAATGTATAATTAACACTCCTGTTGTAATTTCCTTTTGTGCAATGATTTTAATCTCTTTTTGAAGAGTATATTCTTATAGTGATTGTTTACAGAGAGTATGTAACTTGTGACTATGAGGTAATCTGTTTCTTACATAGAGAATTTTGTTTTAGGTGGTCTAAAAAGGCTACGGTACAAAATAGAGCTCAAACAACTTCA
>JADRCC010571612.1:3250-13706 GCA_019843855.1 Hylomyscus alleni
CACACACACACACACACACACACACACACACACACACACACACACACGGGAGTCAGAGGACAATTTGTGGGAGTTGGTTTCTCTTTCCATCTTGATTCTAGGGATCAAGCTCAGACCCTGAGGTAGCAAATGTGTTTCTAAGTCAGTGGCTCTCACCCTTCCTAATGCTGTGACCCTTTAATGCAGTTCCTCATGTTGTGGTGGGCCCCCTCCCCAACACAAATTTATTTTAGTTGCTACTTCATAAGTGTAATTCTGCTACTGTTATGAATCATAATGTAAATACTTTTACATAATGTGAAGGTGTTTGCCCAAGGTCGTGACTCACAGGTTGAGAGCCTCTGCTTGAAGTTATGTTATGAGCCATGTTTTCTTCATTTTTTAGTGGTGGCAAAACAACCGCAGAGGACTGACTATAACATCATCTAGATTAGTGTAAATGTTTCCCATGATCCTCACATTCCAGAGAAATCAACTAAGGACATGTCTCATAGCATAATCCCTGCTTTTAAGCACCATTTGACTATAGCTTAAGAAGAATTATACGTTATCCTAAGCTTTGACCAACGATCACCGTAGTAGGAGAGAGAAGTATAATGTGGGAATGTGGATACACAGAGAACAGACTAAAAGGGCTTTTCACCTTTATCTTATTTTTCAAAGGAATCTGTTAACATTTCTATGAATCTTTACATCTTGTTTCAATCTATTTCAAGATCAGCACATGTTGTACAGTCTCCAAAAGCAATAGTATTCGGGCTGAGAATATGTAATTCATTCTTCCATGTAAGTCCTGTCTTTTTAGGACAAGGAAACAAAAAAAGTGTGTGCCCAGTCACAATAAAAAAAAAAAAAAGTATTCCAAAGATAATCTGTTTTCTAAAATACACTTGGAAAAGAAACACAACGTCAGTGGAAATAGCATAAGCTAGGAACATTTAAACAAATCATTGTTTGCCTACACAGCAGAGGTTTTTCTCTGTTCCTTTACCACTCAAAGATGGAAGCCACCAAATGGATTCACCTTAGGATAATCTTGTCACTGGGAATATGTCCGGGCTTTACCACTTTGTCATTCTGTTGTGTCATTTCTTTCTCTTCTCATTTGTTTCTAGTTATTTAGCCTATCGGTCCTGTGGCAGACATTGTCATCTACAAAGTGCAAGCCCGAGCACCAGGCAATTAGGAACTGCCACAGAAAGTCCCACACTGTGTAAAGTTGCTTCGTGATTTTATGGTGGGTTGAATTTGTAGCTATACTAGAACACACATGACCTGTGAACTATGGACTGGGCACACTTGAGGGCAGACCCTAGCCACCTACCCTTTCTCCCGAGTCAGTCCTATCTAGGGCCTTAACATATTTGTGCCCATGTTAGCAAAATGCCATTTCTAAAAAATATTCTGAACAACAGAAGCTTGTTGTTTCTACCAGCCAACCAGGATAAGAAGTTCGAGACCTGGCCACGGATGATTCAGCGTCTAGTAGAGGCCTGCTTCCTAGTAAGCAGTGTCTTCCTCCGGGACCTTTTGAGATTTTTATTTTTCTCATTTTTGAGATTATAATTTAATTATATTCTCCTCTTCCTTTTCCTCCCCACAAACTCTCCCATGTACCCCATTCCTGCTCACCTTCAAAATCATGGCCTCTTTTTTCATTAATTTTATTGCAGGCATATATGTATGTATATGTATATATGTTTATATATGCTTATACATGTATATTCCTAAATATAACCTGTTCAGTCCATATAATGTTATGTGTACGTGTGTTCTCAGGGCTGACCATCTGGCAATGGACACCCAATTAGTTTATTTATTTTTATGCATGTGAGTACACACTGTAGCTGTACAGATGGTTGTAAGCCTTCATCTGGTTGTTGGAAATTGAATTTTAGGACCTCTGCTCACTCCGGTCAACCCCGCTTGCTCTTTTCACTCAGGCCCAAAGATTTATTTAGATTTATTTATTATTATACATGAGTATACTGTAGCTGTCTTCTGACACACCAGAAGGGAGTGTCAGATCTCATTACAAGCCACCATGTGGTTGCTGGGATTTGAACTCAGGACCTTCGGAAGAGCAGTCAGTGTTTTTACCTGCTGAGCCATCTCGCCAGCGGACACCCAATTAGTGTGTCCTTCCCTAGGGAAGACCAGCTCTCCCCCTCTCAGCTTTACCTCAGCTACTATAGCTCTTTGTGTGGAGTCGAAGCCTTACTGGATTTTCCCGTCCAGTTTGTTCTTTCGTTGGGGTCATCCTCGCTCAGCTCCTGATAGGCAGACATGTGGCTGGGACGTCATGAGTGGAGCCTCCGACACTTGCCGGAGATAATCTCACAGCTAACTCCTAGTTCCTCTGGCTCTTACAACCTTTCTTTCCCAACTTCTCCCATGCTTCTTGAGCCTTGGCCGGGGGAGTGTTCTGTAGATGTATCCACTGGGCCTCGACTCGACAACAATACATTTTGATTGGTTGTGGTTTTCTGTTGCGGTCTCTTGTCTGATACAAACACAAGCTTTCTTGCTGAGGGGTAAAGACCACAGCTATCTGTGAGTATGAGAACAAATGTTTTTAGGCAGTCACTAGGGATGATTAGTGGATGTAGATCCTTCCTCAGTAACCATGACTTGACTAACACTGAGTGGTCAGCTAGGGTTTTAGTACAAGGCATGGCTTCACCCTGGTCCAATCAGAGAGGTGTTAGTTACTGTCAAGGTTTGCATGCCAGTACTACATCCTTAGTGGTCGTGTGGCATGCTGGCCGTTGATGTGGTCCATTGACATCACAGCTGGCTAGGACTCATGGTTATCTTCCTCCTTTGGAGGCTTGTGTGGTACCTTTTGGCTAGTCCTCAGAGAGGGGCCATTTGTGTTAGTTTCGACTTAAGGGTCTCTGAGACCTTTTTCTGACGTGTACGGTGTCTTCTGGGGAGTAACCAAGATCGTCAGCGATAGACTATATGTCATGGGAGTCTCTTGGACAATCCTGGCCAACAACTCAAAAGAGGATTCTTGTTAGGCAATCGTTGGCTGGTAGAAAGGACCACCATCAGCCCAGAAAAGAAAAGTTCATTAAAACTATAAATGTATATATACATGGAATTATATTTATTACAGAGTTTTAAAAATGTAAATAATTAATAGTATAATTCCTTAGGGCCCTTTCAGACATCCTTCCTGTTATTTTTCTACTTCCATCCATTGCTCTCTCTAAGGGGCCACCTTTCCCATTAGGGGCCCTGATTAGATGTTGTACCTCCCTATTCCCCTGTCAATTTCTCGCCACCACCCTCCCTCCCCCGGTCCTAGTAGTGGTCCCATTTTACTTTGCTGATTTCTGTACTTACAACAATCTATGTACCCACATCTGAAGATTCAGAGCTAGGAGCCTCTAGTAAGAGAACATATTGTGGTAAGTCTCTTATGGGGTTATTTGGGTTGGAGATTTACAGCAACAAGAACATACAACATTTTGTCTTTCCTGGTCCAGGTACCTCACTCAATAGGATCTTTTCTACTTTCATCAATTTACTTTCAAAGTTCATGATCTCATTTTCTTATAGCTAGATAATATTCCATATTGTGTATGTGCTACATTTTCACCGTCCTCTCTTCGGCTGCAGGAAATGTCAGTGGTTTCCATTTCCTAGCTACTGTGAACAGAGCAGCAATGAACATGGCGGAGCCAGTAGCTATGGAGTGGGGCACTGAGCCCTTGGGCATATGCTAAGGAGTGGTAAAGCTAGGACTTATGATAGGTTCATGTTTAGCTTTCTGAGTATTCTCCACACTGATTTCCATAGCAGCTAAAACAGCTTTGTAATCCCACCATCAACGAATGAGGGTTCCCACCCTCACCCCTCCCCCCTCCCTCCCCCCACCCGCCCTCCCTCCCCCCCCCCACCGCTTCCCCCCTCTCCCCCCCCTTCCCCCCTTTCCCCATCTCTCTCCCCTCTCCAGCGTTTTTTGCTGATTGTTCCACTGATCTCTGCCGTCCTCACTGGGGCAGGATGAAATCACAAAGTTGTTTTAATTTACATTTCTCTAATAACTAGAAATGATGACTATTATTTGAGATATTTCTTAGCTGTTTTTTTTTCTTCTTCTTCTTCTTTTGGTAACTCTGTTCAGGTCCCAGACCCACTTCTTTTGAACTGGCTGTTTGTCTTTTCGACTCCTTGGCTGCCTGTTGTTTGAGTTCTTTATATATTCTGGATATTAATCCTCTGTTAGATGTGTAGCTGATAAAGGTTCTCTCCCATTCCGTGGCTCCCTCTTCACCTGTAGCTCTTCTTCTGTAGCTGTGCAGATTCTTTTTTTATTTTTTTTTTTAAATGAAGTCTCACTTGTCAACTGCTGGCTTTAATTCTTGGCAAATGGCATCCTGTGAGGGAAGTCCTTCCCTGCCCCCGGCTCTGCAGGCACTCGCTGCCTGTGCTCTCTTCCAGTGGTCTCAGCGTGTGAGGTTTCACGGTTTGGCCTTTGGTCCCTTTAGTTAGGTTTCTCTGAAGGTGGTAAGCTCTAATTCCATCCTTCTGCTAGTGAATATCTCGTAGAAGATGCTTTCTTTTCTCCAGTTCAGGTTTTCGGTCTCTTTGTCAAATATTAAATGACTGAAGTTATGTCTGCTCACGTTTGAGTCTTTGATTTTGCTCCTTTGTTCTAGATGCCTGTTTTTATAAACACGTTGTCTTTTTAACTATGCGATGTATTTCAACATCTGAAATTGTAAGCCCTCCAGTGCTGTTTTGCTCAGGATTGTTTTGGCTATCCTGGATCTTTTGTGACTCCATATGAAGTTTAGGATTTTATTTTTTTCTATTTATGTAAGGAATGAGATGGAGATTTTGATTGGGATCGAATTGTTTTGGCTTATAGACAATTTCGATAGGCTCCTCTTAACAGCATCCTAGCAATAGCTTGTGTCATCACCTGCCGCCATTACTACCTAAGCTACCACCTGGTGCAGGTGACCTGTCAGGGTGTAAGAAGAATGCTTGCTATGCCAGCTTCCCTCTTCCTTCTCTCATTCCCCACCTCCCATTCAGTCTGTCTCTATCTCTGTCTTTCTCCCCCCTCCTCCCTTTTCTCCCTCTTCCTCTCCCCCCTCCCTCTCTCTTCCCAAGCATTCCCAAGCAGCCTCTCTTCTTCTCTTTCTTTTTGTCCTTCTCTGTCCCTACTTCTCTGCCCTCATAGCTCTGCTCCTGTCTGACTGTCCCTATCCCTTCTACAGGTCCCCCCCTTTCCTAAATAAACCTAAATAAATACCAGGTCTGTCGCATGGAGTGATTTCTCAGGGGACACCTTGGCATGGACCTGTCAGGTACCCCCTTATCCTCGCCACTGCCGCTGTCTCGGAATTATATTTCATTACATATTGAATCTGTAAATGGGTCTCCGTAAAATAGTCATTTTCACAATGTTAATTCTACCAGTCCCTGAGCATGGGCTATCTTTCCACTTTCTAATGTCTTACCTCTTTCTTCAGAGGCTTTGAGTTTTCATTATAGAGGTCCTTCGCTTCCTTGGTTAGGTTTATTCCTAGAAATTTAATTTCTTTGAGGCCGTTGTGAATGGGAGTGTGTCCACAATCTCCTTCTTTGTAATGTTTGTTGGTGATCTATAGAAAAACCGTTGATTTATGCAAGCTGATTCTGTATCCTGACACATTGCTGAATTTGTTTATCATTTCTAGGAGTTTTCTGATAGAATTTTTTTCTCCAACAGTATAGTATCATACACTTTGCAAATAGGGACAGTTTGACTCCTTATTTCCCTTTAATTTTCTTCTCTTGCCTTATTGGTCCAGCTAGTACCTCAAGCATAATGCTGACAAGAAGTGGGTATAGTGGGCATGCCTGTCCATTCCTGACCCCTTGGAATTGCTTCAGGCTTCTCTCTATTCAGGATGATGCTGGCTGAGGGTCTCTCGTATATAGATCTGATTATGATGAAATATGTTTCCTCTAGACATGCATTAAAGTGTATAGGATTTTGCCAAGGGTCTTTTCTACATTATTGAAATGATCATCTGATTTTAAACTTTAAGTCCATGTATGTAATTTATTACATTTATTGACTTGCATATGTTGACCCATCCCTGTATTTCAGGGATAAAGCCAAATTAGTCATGGTGGAAACCTTTATATTGTATATCTATATTGTTTGCAAGTATTTGATTGAGTATTCTTGAGTCTTTGTGCATCAAGGATATTATTGGCCTGTTAGAGCTTTCTTTCTTTTTATTCTTTTTCTTTTCTTTTCTTTCTATTTCTTTTCTTTCTAATTTGGCTTTGTTGCTGTGTTTTTACCTGGTTTGTATATTAGAGTGATCCTGGCTTTGGGGTGTTTCTTCTGTTTCTTTTTCTCTTTCTTTCTTTTTTCTTTCCTCCTTTCTTTCTTTCTCTCCTTTTTGAATAGTTTAAGAAAGACTGACTATAAATTTTTGAATGTTTGGTATAATTCTTCTGTGAATTCATCTGGTTGTAAACTTTTTTTAAAAAAAAACTGAAAAGCTTTTTATTATTATTTCAATCTCCTCATATGCTACAGACCTGTTTAGGTTGTTGACTTCTTGGTTGAATTTTGGTGGTTTGACTGACTCTAAAAATTCATAGGTTTTCTAGCTTACAGGAGTACAGGTTTTCTAAATATTTTCTTATAATATTCTGGATTTCTTTAGAGTCTGTTGTAATTTTTCCCTGTTAATTTCTGACTCTATTAACTTAGATCCTTTCTTTAAGGTCTATCAATCTTGTTTATCTTATCAAAGAATCAGCTCTGTAATTTGTTGATTATTTGTATTCATTCTTCATTTCTATTTTGTTGATTTCTACTCTGGGTTTTAGGGTTTTGATGTCTTTTGTTGTTGTTTTAACCATCAACAGGGTTTAGATTGGTTTACTTGTCCTTGCTTATTTGGTCTAGATCCTCTATTTTATGTTTGAGACTTGATAATTCTGTCTTCTATTCAATTCATACTATTTGTAAGGCAACTTTGGAGTTTTCTAGTTGAGCTACTGGGTTTTTCAATTATATCTTTCATTTCAATATGAATCCTCGTCAGTGTTTCTACATCCTAATTGCATTTGCTCTCACAGCTGTCTTCATCATTTCCCTTAGCCTTATATGTGTGTGTATTCTTGGGCATCACTCAACATGTATTCTCCTTAAGTTCTTCCTCTTTGACTTAGATGAGCTGTTTGTTTTCAACTCCTCAAATTCTTTGGTGAAGCTTATGCTCTTTTAAATTCTGTGTCCTGGAATTTCCTTTAGTTATCTAGGCAATTCACTTGGCAAACATATTTACAGAACTGGTAGTTTTGGGAGAGAAGATGCTGGCTTGATCGTTCATACTATTGGTATTATTTCAATGAGATTTGGCAATAGGGACTTCTTTGTTAGTTTTGAGTTTGTTGTAAATAAAGCAGGTATGGGGAGAAAGGAGCCTGTGAAACCAGCTTATGGCTAGAGGTTGGAAATGGCTTGGAAGGAATGAAGTCAGGTAGACAGAGGGAACTAGGCTGGTATGTAGGATGTGCTTTCTGTTCCAAGTTGGGAGTATGTGGGTAGATAGGTCTTAGTGTAAAAGCTGGATATAATATGGGAAGGTACTGTGGTTGAGGGTTAGGTAGGAAGGTTCCTGACTCAAGTCTTGAAATCATTTGCAGTGAAGGCAGGCAAGGCCAGACTAGGCTGGTGTGCTGGTTGTGGGTCCTAGGCTAAATCTGGTGGGTTGTGAGAAAAGAGTATAGGGGGTAGTCAGGGGTATTCACTCACCACGCTAGATTCTGAAGGAACACGTGCTAGTCTGGTGTTGTGAAGGCAGCCTGGCTGGAGGCAGCCAAGACAGGGCCTGTGGGTGGACATAGGTAGGGCAGGTCCTGGCAGAAGCCCAAGGTCGGAGAGTAGGCTGGAGCACTGGTTCTGGGATAAGGGCTAGAACTGGCAAGTTGCAGGAAAGTGAGTGTTGAGTGGTAGGAGTTATTCACCAGTCTAAATCTGGAGAGGAATGAGAAGAATGTAGGTTACAACCAGGGTGATGGAGGTGATGAGGAGGACCTGTGGTGGGATTCAGGTAGGACAAGTCCTGGTGGAAGTCTAGAGGGTGGCTGTAGAGCAGGAAGAGGTGTCGAGACCGGATCAGGCATGGTGTATGGGACATAAAAATATTCTTATACATGAAAAAACTTAAATAGGCAACTGTTCAGCATAGTAGAATGAAGAAAACCGTGGGGGTTCAATTCAGACTCTGAAATTAGATATCTCAAACAAGTATCACAGTTCCTTTCTATTAAGTATACTTTCTTTATGGGCATGTCCTGGAGCAAATCATAATGCTATAAACCTGTACTATTATGATTTGTATAAGGACTGTCTCTTCTCCAGATCCTGGTGAAATTTAATTCCCATTAAGAGTTAAGAAGTAGGACCAGATGGGAACTTCAGATGGGAAGAAAGTAGCACTCACTTTGCCCACATGAATGGATTAATATATGGACTAATGAGTCAAGTCAATGTATTAATGAATTAAGAGTTACCCTGAACACAAGTTTCTTTATATAAGTGAGTTTGGGAGCTTCGATAGCTTGTTTCGTGTCAACTTGACATAAGCTAGAATCATCTGAGAGGAGGTGACCTCAACCGAGAAAATGTTTTCATAAGATGAGCCTGTAGACAACCCTCTAGAACATTTTCTTAATTATTGATTGATGGAGGAAAGTCCACCCCATGTGGACAATACCATCCTAGGCTGATGGTTCTGGGTTCTATAAGAAAGCAGGCTGAACAAGCCATGAGGCCATAAGACAGGAAGCAGCACTCCTTTGTGGCTTCCAAATCAGCTCTTGCCTCCAGGTTCTTACCAGGTTTCAGTTCTGCCCTGGCTTCCTTCAGTGTATTGTGACTGGGAATATGTAAGCCAAAAAACCCTTTCCTCCACAAACTGATTTTGGTCATGGTGTTTCATCAAAGTAATAATAACTCTAAGACAGAAGCTTTTTTTTTTTTTTTTTTTTTTTTTTTTGGTTTTTTCAAGACAGGGTTTCTCTGTGTAGTCCTGGCTGTCCTGGAACTCCCTCTGTAGACCAGACTGGCCTCGAACTCAGAAATCCGCCTGCCTCTGCCTCCCAAGTGCTGGGATTAAAGGCGTGTGCCACCACCACCTGGCTAAGACAGAAGGTTATTCTCTGTATCACTCCATGTGATACCCTATGCTGTTTTGGGACCTTGCACTCAAAAAGGTTATCATCAGATATGGCCCTTTGCCCATGAGCTAAATGTTTTTCATTTTGTTTTATTAATTCATCTACTATTAGCAACAGAAAAACAGATCAAGCTGTACGCTATAAAGTATACATCATTAAACAATTAGTCATATGCCTGATTTTATACTAGAGTTTATAAAGGTGTAAAGAAACCATTCAAACAATAGACATTTTTTTTTCCCATAAGACAAATTAAGTACGGTAGTTTGTCTTGTTGAGACACTTTCACCTTTAAGCATTTCAAAAATTTAAGGTTAGTTTTAAGCTCTCAATTCCGTCTACGTTCCAGTTTTGAAATATTATAATAAATTGGATTTTCAATATTTAATGTTTTGTAAATAAATAGAGTGGTGATCATAGCCCAGGTAGTGACTACAACTGGGGATGGGGCAGCAAACAAAATGTATATGTCAAGATCGGTATTCTGTAATTGGGAAATGAAATGCATTCATTAAAAACCATATCACAGCAATATAAAATCCATTAACTGTCGAATGTTGAAGATAATATGGATTCCCTTGCTCTCACAATAGCTGTAAGAGTTTGCAAGGTGTCTACAAAGAGCAAAATGATTAGATGTCTTGTGCACTATAGATAGCTTCCCCTGGAAATGTTATAGCATCCTGATAGATTGATTTAAGTTATAATTACAGTTCTGGTGAAAAGTTTGTAAGTGGTTTATTTAAATTGTTAACATAAATACAATAATATTATGAATACTTCACAAATAACTACCAATTATGAAAGCAGTGGAATGAAATCAATCTATTAAAATTAGCTAGCTAATACTCTAAAATACTATTACAGAAAAGTGTGGGTATGGGCTATATGTTATAAAAGTCCTGCGTGCATGTAGGTTTATACAAATAGGGAAACTCTGAAAAGGTACATTGTGAACTTGGTTTAAGCTTCATGAATAACTAGAATATATTAATAGAGAATCACATCCAAGTGACTTATCTTGCTACACCCTCCAAAGCGGCCACTGTATTGACTCTTACAGGGCAAGTCTTGCATATCCTAAGGCCAGCATGCTTTGTTGTTGTTCCTGTTTGCTTTGCTTTCTTGTGGTACTGGGGTTGAACTGAGTGAGGGTCTTGCACATGTTAGAGAAGTGATTTACCTTTGAGCTTAACCCCCAGGGATTTGAAGTGATTCTTTTTAATGCAGTTATTAACTCCAGGAA
>JADRCC010571615.1:0-14782 GCA_019843855.1 Hylomyscus alleni
TGTCAGAGTGACCGCAGAGCAGACAGTACTGGGGAATGTTACCACGCTGCTCCTGCTTGCCGTTCAGATCTACCCACACACCACTGCACGCCAAGAATCTGTATTTGACCCCACTCCTATGTTGCGAAGTATCGAAGGAGTAGCTCTGTCTAGCTGGGCTATACAGGGATGCCCACGGTGGCCCTTGCTGCCTGGGACCAAACGGAAGCCTGAAGAGCTGTGGGTATTCAGAAGTATGATGTCTTCTTACTTTCAGTTAGAAGAATTGAGTGTGGCTACCAACTCTGTTTTCAGATAATGTATTGTAAAGTAATATTTTATTTCCATTTATCTTTTCATTTGTTTTTGGAGTCGGGATGTAAGGATCACCAATTGGGTGTTCTAACTATACTGTTTATTATTAATCATCCTTATTGTCTTCATTAGGGTCTCATGTAGGTTGGGCTGACCAAGAACTGCCTATTTAGACCAGGCTAACCTTGAACTCTTGACCCTACTGCATGTACCTACTACAGGCTGAGACCACAGGCATGTGCCACAGCACTTGACTCTTCTTTTAGCTTTTGTAAGTGGAGCTGATCAGACTCGCTACTTAAGTAGAGTGTGAGATTTGAAGGAAAAATGGCAAAGTAAAAGATGAGTCCAAGCTTTGTCTTGAGTGAGTAGGAAAATGCTGCTGCTATTAGTCAGTGATGCAGGAGCCCTGATTTTGAGGGTAGAGGTGCACCCTAGGTGAGAATGGCTGGTTCTGAGTGCTGCTTATAGTGAAGGGGGTTGGCCACCAGGAGGTAGATTATTAAAAGTCCGTGACCAGTTGGATATGCTTATGAGGATATAGAAGGTAAGTCAGGAGAGGTGCTGGTGTTTGCTGTGTACGAACTTGCCCATATAAATATCAGTTCCACAAAAATGTTCATGTTTCTAGATCCTGGCATCTTCAGTAAGACAGCTCTATCCTCAATACAGGCATGCAGGTTTCAGGAAAGAGAAATGAAAGATGAGCTTAGCTAGACCCCAGTAGAGCAGGAGCTAGGATGGTCTTCTTGTTTGAGGTGGCCTTGATTTTAGGCAGGGGAACCTGAATAAGGGGTTGAAGAACTTTTCCTGTGAGGAACCAGCCCACAGAGCCACTACTGCAACAATGCAAGTTTGTTTTGAACAAACACAGATGCAGTCAATAGAAAAGTGGGCATGGTTGTGGTCTGGGAAAACTTTGCTTACAAAACAGGCAAAGGGCTGGATTTGGATCACAGACCATAGCCATTGTGCCTACCTGTGGCAACTGTGCATGGGTGAGCCTGTCTTTTTTTTCAACCCTCAGTGGGGTGCAATGGCTAGTTCTAAGACTACTTAAGAAAGGAGGCCCAGGGTTGAGGGGAAAGTGGTGTTAATTGGTGCACAGGTCAGAGGATCAGGAAGAATATGATTTACGTATAACAACCCATTGAGAGCTAGCTGTCAGTAGAGATGAGTTCTCTGGGGCAAGACATCTGAAGTTGTCAGTGCTCTAGCCAAAGCAGAGCATACACAAAAGAAAAAGAAAAAAATGGTCTAGACCATGTCCTCCTGCTACATTAACATTGCAGGCCCATGAAGGGAAAACTAGAGTCAAAAGAATAGAGTCTGCCTCTGGGGAAAGATATACCACTGTCCACCTCCTTAGAGTTAATCCAGTTGGGCCAGTCACTCAGCAGGTCAAGGGTCACCCTCAGGAAGGCAGGTTCACCTTAAACAATACTGAAAAATAATATTAAATAGAAAATAGTATTAAATAGAAAAGATAGGAGGAATAATTATCCCTTTAATGAGATAGCATACTTTTTCTTCCCAGAATTCCTCCCTGCCCTAGTACAGTCCCTCCAAGCTGCCATGAGGTTCTATTGGGTCTGCCCAATGCTCAGAGTCCTGCCTCAGAAAAGTCATTTTTTTTCTCTTCAGTCTTTCGTTGGGTGCTAGCTCCCCCCCCCCCTTTTTCTTCCTGGTACTTCCAGCTTGATTCGGTCGTTCTGTAAAGCTCCCCTCCCTACCCTGTGGTGTGTGCACTGTGTGGCTGATCTCCATGCCTAAGAGAAACAGATACGGTTCTCTCTCTCTCTTAGGCTCCAATCTATGAATCTATACCACACCCTCTGAAACACACCCTCTGTGCTCTGCTCCATGAACTTTACTTTTGGAATCCATGAGACAAGACACTGGCTTGGGGCATCTTTGGGTGGCCATTGATTTTCTGGGACCCTAACTCTTCAAGAAAGGCTCCAAAGACGCCCGGACATTCCAGTATCACTTCCGGCCACTTCTGCACGGTACAGGCTCCTCTTACTCATCAATAGGAGTAAGACTGAAGAAAGAGAATTTGTAAAGCGTTTTTTCCCTCATACTAGGAAGGGGCCAGTGGATTGCTAATGCTCTGGGCAGGGAAGGTGGACACAGCAGATTCAGGTGGAGTAACTGATAACTCGGGCAGATTAGGGTAGAGGCAAAAGGTGGGACAAGAGGAGGGAGCTAGAGAGTAGTCTTCTGCTGAGGGGATAGCCAGGGGACCATCCACAGTTCTCAGCAGTGTGGCCTCTGCTCATATGTGGCTCAGAGATGTTTGATGGACAAGTCAATGGTACACTTCTACCTGTTGCTGAGTCCACAGAGTTTGCAGTCTGTCTCTGGGAATAGTTTGTTAGGAGTTCTTTGATGAGCCTGGAGAGACTCTGAGGTTAAGAGCACTTGGTGCTTTTCCAGAGGACCTGGGTTAGTTCTCAGCATCCATATGGTGGCCCCTAGCCATCTGTTACACCAGTTCCAGGGATCGTAAACTCTCATCTGGCTTCCACAGGCACTAGGTACAGAGGTGGTACACACACACACACCCAGGAAAACGTGATACGCATCCTCCATGTATAAAACCAGAACATCAGGAACGGCCATACAACAGCATTTGGCCAGCCTTTCTCCTTTAGAAAAGTTCATCTTGTTTAACAACATGTCTGGCAAAAAGACAGGCATTCTCTCAATAATCAAATTAACTAATTTTTCTTTTCTTTCTTTTGTTTTTTTTTTTTAAGACAAGGTTTCTCTGTGTAGCCTTGGCTGTCCTAGAACTCACTCTGTAGATCCACCTGCCTTTGCCTCCCAAGTGCTGGAATTACAGGCATGCACCTTCCTGACATCCTTCAATTTCAGTATTTTTTTCATTTTGGAAAAATCTTTATTTGGAAGATCTTTATATGTGGAAAGACTCTCTCCTACTTTACTCCTATTCTTTCTTATTGAATTGTCTGTGCTATAGAGCAAACAAACCCAGCTGTTCTAAGAACTCTTTACAGCTGGTTTGGGTTGTATACGGATTTCCTCCATAGACTCTTGGCCACCAGCCTGTGATGCTGTTTTAGAAGCTTGGTGACTTTTAGGAGGTGGAGCCTCACTAGTGGGAGTAGGCCACTGAGGACAGATCTTCAGATTTCATAGCCTGGCTCTGCTTCCCTTCTGCGGCTTCATGAATGCAAGTGCAACTTGACCAGTTACCTAAAAGCCCCGTCTCTATGCCTTCCCCATCATTGTGGGCTCTGTCCTTCCTTAAACTGTGACCCAGAGCAAACCCTCCTTTGCACAAGTTGTTTTTGTCAGGTGTTTTGTAATAGCATTGCAAACACTGACACACAGGTAAGGCATCATTGTCTCTGTGTCTTGGCGGGCACCAGCAATCCCAGTGAAAGGCCGTCCTTGGTGCAGCTTGAAGCCATTATGCCCCAGTGCTGACCCTGAGGCAGCAGAGTGAACATCTGAAAGCCTGCGTGCTTCTTCAGGTGGCCTCCGATCTATTAGGGCATTTGAACATCCCGGTTACACTAATCACAGAACTATGATGGTTCCCTCCGCCGCCATTGTTAGCCTAGTGATGGGGATCATCCTCTGCAGACCTCATAGTGTGGATTATAACGGGCAAATGGAGAATTACCTTGTCAGGAGCCTTTGCAGGTGAAAGAAGTTTATGAAAGCAAGAGCAGAAAAAAGAAACAAACAAACAAACAAAAAACAACCCTAATTTTGTCCAGGCCAAAGCAGGCGTTTTGGGATGAAAAGGGGCTGTGAGAGCAAGCAGACAGCAAGCAGAGCTCTGATGTGCATTTTCAAGTGAGTGTTCCACTCAGCTCTCCTGTAGCTTTATCAGAAACAATTTTGATAAATTCTATGTCTAAATTACATTTCTTTTTTCTTTATTTGTGGGTGGCAGGGGTGAGGGGATGCGCATGCTCTGGTGTGCATGTGGAAATCAAAGGACAACGTACACTAGTCAGTTCTCTCCTGCTACCTGAGGAGACGCACTTAGGTCGTCAGGCTTGGCAGCAAGTGCCTTCTTCATCCACTGAGCTGTCTCTCCGGCCCCAATCTCAACAAATTCTCTTATCAAATTTTTCATACTTTTCTTTGCAGACAAACAATTCCACAATATTTTTTTATTTCCAATTTTTTTGAAATAAAAGTTTTTTTGTGAGGAGTTACATTAATTGAAACTAATATGTGCCATCATGAATTAATTTTTTTTGAAAATTTTAACAGGTTTATTTATAATTGTTGTAAAGTTAAACTGTTGAAATTCGTTCACTGAAACATTTTGCTTGCATTAATGCTTTACATCTTGCATTTATATTAAAAATTCACACACAAATGAACGTGGAGAAACTGCCAATACCTGATTCTGTCCCCTATGTTTCCACTCGCAATCATATACTTAGGTACCTTTGACCCCATGGAAAAAATATCTAATATTTAGAACTACTGATAACAGGAAGAAGAGGAAAAAAATTTTTTTTGAGTATGAAATGTTTCCCCTCATAGCGGACTCTTAAGCACGTTCTCCATATGCGGCATGCTAGCTTTTGGCATAATTGTTACACGTTTGGCATGGATAGCACACAGGTTGGAATCTTCACAAAGGCCAACCAGATAGGCCTCACTTGCCTCCTGCAAAGCACCAATAGCTGCACTCTGGCAGCGCAGATCTGTTTCGAAGTCCTGAGCAATTTCTCGCACCAGACGCTGAAAGGGGAGCTTGCGAATCAGAAGTTCAGTAGACTTCTGATAGCCTCTGATTTCACGGAGTGCCACAGTACCAGACCTGTAACGATGAGGTTTCTTCACCCCTCCAGTAGAGGGCGCACTCTTGCGAGCGACTTTTGTAGCCAGTTGTTTCCTGGGTGCTTTACCACCGGTGGATTTGCGGGCAGTCTGCCATGGTATGGGCACCTCCTTACTTACCCGCCTTCTGCTTCAGCTGGAGCCCGGCGAGCGAGAGGCGGCGCTGATGTGAGAGCAGCGGCAGCTGTGCAGCGAAGACTGCGAACACCATGAATTAATTTTTAAATGGGGGAACTAAAATGCATAACTTACTCTTTTGCTTTGCTTTGAGACAGTTTCATGTGGCCTCCAACTTGCTTATTAGCTAAGGGTGACCTTAAATTACTGACTCCTCCTACTGCTTCTTCCCAATGGCTGGGATTGTAGGCTGGACTACCCACCTGCGACTTCTGTTGTTTAAAGATTTATTTTGTTTTTAAGTGTGTTTTGTGTGTGTACGTGTGTGTGTGAGTATGTGTGCGCATGCACATGAATGCCGAATGCAGGTGCTCTCAGAGTCAGAAGAGGGAGCTGGAGACTCTGATCCCGGGAGCTGGAGTTCCACGTGACTGTGAGTTACACAGCATTGGTGTTAGTATCTGAACTCAGGTCCTCTGGAAGAGCACTACGAGCTTTTAACTACTGACTCATTTCTCCAGCTCGAACACTCTGTATTTTAGGTTCTACTTTGTGTTGGTTAGACAGTGCTAGACTGTGAGGTAACAAGCCAACCTCTAGATCTCATGGCTTCTCTAACATTACGAGAGGCTTACTTCTTTTGCCTGACATAGATGTTTGCACCAGTGTGAGAATCTCTGACTCTCTCTAGGACTTGACTTGAACTGTCCTCTGTTAAGTTATAGTTTTATTTTCTGTGGAAGGCCAGCGTGGTGGCTTCCACAGAAGAGAGTGCTGAAATGCTTTGTCTCGAATGTGACCATCACGTCATTTATTCAACCAGAATTCTTTTATTTTATTGCACTGTCCTGAAGTTAAGATACTTCTAAGTCTCGACCCCAGGGAATCCAGAAGCTTCTTGGTTGACTTGTTTGTTCTTTAACGCTGTCACAGGCACACCTCAGCCACCTTCTCCTGGGCAACTCCACTGCGGATAGTCTCCTCAGCACTTGGAGACCAAAACTCAACTGCAGCTGTGAAACGGGAGAGGGCTCAACAGGGGTTAGAAAGCTTGGGTGCCAATTGTACAGGTTCTACATGGAACCACAAGCACCCCCAGAAGCAAGCTGTCTTTGTTGTAGTGCAGAAGCTGTGGGGCTCATTGATGACCCCTGAACCACGCGCTGAAAGTACTTCAGCCCTGGCAGCTGTCAGGTGGTCTCTGCTGGTCAGATAGTTTGTGACCAGGTGCAGCAGAGTTTTTGCAAGCTTATAGGTACTGGTAAAGGCCAGTAGGGGCTCGAAAAGTTGGGAAATGTTAAGTTTTAAGTTGTATTTTGGGAAGTCAAGCTACTGTCAAAATGTCAAGTGATCTTCCAGAAGATGGAGGACCCCCATGAATAAACAACTCTCAGAATGCTTTTATCCCCGTTTCATTTCCAGTGCGGAGATAAAACATCTTGGGGAGGGGGAAATCATTTGATTTACAGTTACAAGTTACAATTCGTTGTTTCGTGCAAGCCACGTTACATCCATAGTCAAGAGGGAAGAGGGAAATCTGTGTCTTTGTGTGCTTGCTTGCTTGCTCTTAGCTGGGTTTCTTTCTCCTGTACTGTTCACGACCTCTGTCTAGAGAATGGCACTACCAACAATGGGCTGGGACTGGCCACATCAATAAACAATGGTGCACAATGGTGCCTTCTCCCATGGGAACTCCGGATCTAGCCCAACCTGATCTAGATAATTCCTGGTGAAGACTCTTTTCTGTGGTGATTCTATGCTGGGTCAAGTAGATAGTTAAAACTAGCCAGCACAACACTCTGTTGTAGAACTCATTTTACTTTTACTCATAAACGTCCTCTCTTAAGAAAGAATACAACTAGAGAAAGGGGGAGGTGCTTATATTGTCAGCTAACACACCCTGACAAACACAACTTAAGGAAGAAGGGGTTTGTTTTGGTCCACAGTCAATCTTGGCAGGGAGACCATAGTGGTGGTATCTTAAAACTGCTGGTCATATTACATCTGCAGTCAGAAAGAAGTCGGCCATAAACACTTGTGCTTAGCTCACTTCTTCCTTTTTATCTGCTCCAGGATCCTAGGGAATATTGTCACCCACAGTGGGCCAGTCTTCCCATATCAATTAACTAAATATGGATAATCCTCCACAGGCATGTCCAAACGCCTGTCTCCTAGATCCCATAAAGTTGACAATTAAAATTAACCAGCTGGCACCCTAGCACAGCTACTATTATTATTTATGTATGTTAGAGGATTTAAATATAATGCATTTTGGTCATTTGTATTATTTTCTTTTTGTCCCATTATCTGTGCAAAATTTGTATATAAAGTTATATAAAATATGTATTTCCTAGTAAGTTATTAGAATATAGCCATTTTCTCATGTTGTTGCATTTGGATTTCAGTATCTGGGCAGTGTTGTGACAGTTGGAATAGTGACTATATACATTGTGGTGAAAGTCAGTAGGTATAACCTTTCTGATTAGAAATATAATTTTCACTCTCATTTATTTTGTGATTAACCCAACATTTTATAATTACCTTATTTAACAGTTTTCCTCAGAGTATGTGGCTTTCTAGAAACACACACCAATCTGTACTGTAGCAAAAGGAGCATGAAAATTTAGGGTGATCACTGTGTAAGAACCAAAACATAGGCCTCTCCTCCCATTGATGACCGACTAGGCCATCCTTTGCCACAAATGCTACTGGAGCCATTAGTCCCACCATGTGTGCTCTTTGGTTGTTAGTTTAGTCCCTGCGAGCTCTGAGGGTACTAGTTAGTTCATATTGTTGTTCATCCTAAGGGGCTGCAAACCCTTCAACTCTTTGGGTCCTTTCTCTAACTCCTTCATTGGTGACCCTGTGCTCAGTCCAATGGATGGCCGTGAGCCTCTACTTCTGTATTAGTCGGGTACTGTCAGAGCCTCTCAGGAGACAGCTATATCAGGCTCCTGTCAGCCAGCACTTGCTGGCATCCACAATAGTGTCTGGATTTGATGACTGAATATGGGAAGGATCTCCAGGTGGAACAGTCTCTGGATTGTCCTTCCTTCAGTCTCTGCTCCATAGTTTGTCTCTATAACTCATTCCATGGGTATTTTGTTGCCCCTTTTAAGAAGGAATGAATGCCAGGGCCAGGAAGCAGGAGAGGGTGGGTTGGTGAGCAGGGGGAGGGGAAGGGAACAGGGTTTTTTTTTTTATTTTGTTTTCTTTTTCTTTTTCTTTTCTTTGGAGGTGAAACTGGGAAAGGAGATATCATATGACATGTAAGTAAAGAAAATATCTAATTTAAAGAAAAAAAAAGAAAGAAAAAAGAATGAAAACATAATCTTTATATCCCACTCACAAGCTGAAATGTGGTTTCTGATCATGCTCTGAAACAGAACATAAAATCTAATTGTGTCAACTAATACCAAAAGAGAAAGAAAGGAAAAGGAGGAGAATGTTGAGAAAAATTCATTCTTTGGAAATGTCTATTACATTAAAGAACAGAGACCTCAGGTTCTCTCTGAATGCAAACATGGATGTGTGACCCCACATGGAAAATGTTCAAAATCTCACCAGAATTTTTTTTTCTTAAAGCAGTAGTATATTGGACTAAAGTTTTATTATGTATTAGAAAAAAATTATATTAGGGAGTCATGGAGGGTGTTTAGAGTGGCATGCCATCTTGTTTATAGACAAAGAAACTGAAACTGGAGGGTTAAATAACACCGGAAAGCCACAGCATTAGCAAGGAGGAGACCCAGTTTCCCAGCCGGGGTCCATCTGAGTCGAGAGTCTAATTTTATCCACCACAGCCTGTTTTGTAGACTACTCTGTGCTTCTAATATTGATTTTTTTCTCTTACCATGACAACCGTATCTTATCTGAGATAATTTAGCAAACCCTGCTATTACATTTTGGGTGTGGCCAACTAGTAAAATCCTGTAGGGAGTTGAGTTGATCTTTCAAATAATTAAAACATTTTAATTAAATTGTTTGGATTTTTATGCAGAGCTTTATTTTTAGGCTCTATTAGTGGGAAGCATCTCACTAAAATGGGACTAGCACAAGGGAAGATTATCATTATTTAGGGCATAGCTATTTTCCACTTGTCTTTCTTTTTCCTATTCTCTCTCTAGACTGTGATACAGAATGACTCTTCCCTCTGAAAGCCTAACTGCTCCACTGAATAAAAGCTTTCTTCTGGAAATCCTCAAATGGATCCCAAAGTAGTTTCTTTTAATAATATCTCATTTTAAATCATGATGTAGCATACAAACTAATAAGTACATTAGGCTTTCTAATTATAAAAGCCTTTTATGATTATTATCCAGCAAATTCTTTGAATGCCTAGCAGATGGGAAACCAACGTTTACAGAAGAGCAGAATAGGGTGGAGGAGATGCATTAGTTTATCGAGCTGTTGCGACTTTGTGCAAACATAGCCAAGGAAGACTTGAAGTAATCTTGGGCTAGTAGGCCAGAAACTCTGTTCTATGGTCGATATAATGTTTAATGGGTGTACTGGTTCTATATTTTTTTTCTCTACTGACCCTATAAAGGCAGGATAGATCACTTCACACAAGCATCGTAGCATATTTACACCCACACACACACCATATCACAGGAACACTAAATTCAAGTTTTGAGACTGAGACATGCAGCGCTTTGCATATTCCACAGCTCGCCCTGCTTCCACCTCGACTTGATCTTTTGAATGAACTTGACTCCAGGGTTAGGCCTGGGGAATGGTTGTTGACCTCAAGGCAGACCCGGCCGGCTGAACACAGGTTTCTGATATCAAGTTAATGCTTTTTGATTTATTTTTCTGTTCACTCCTTGCAAGAGCAGCTTCTGTCTTTTAGCCTTCCTGATGACTAAGCCAATTTTGCCTTTGGTTTGGATGAATAACTATGGAGCTAAAAGGAGGTAGTAAATCTTTGCTATGTGGCTAATAAATAAGATTTTACAACCCCATATTTGATTTCTTAATGCTCTGAATTTGGAGTTGAAACACAGACTCTCCAGTGTCCTATAAATGAAATGCCAACTTAGTTTAGAATTTTCTGTCAGGTCAAAATGTAGCTTGACAAGCATTTTGAATAGCCCCGAAGGAAACGCAACAGTAGCAGAATCTACTCAAGAAGCTGTGGCAGGCCATTATAAATGATCGACAATCATTTATAGTCAGAAAAGGAAAACTCCAATAATAGAAGCATGCGTATGTTTTATTAGGTAAAGTTTGAATAAACAGCCTGATTAATTTATGGTAATTTAACAGATGGCACATTTATTAATTTCTCTGAAATATAATTTAGGAACTCCGGGAGACAGGTATTTATTTTATGTGTATGGGATAAAGGAATGGCAGCTTCCCCTGAGGCAGGTTTGTTCTGAACTTTTATGTGTTTTTATTTATTTATTTATTCATTCATTTATTTATTGCTATGTAGCTCTGGCTGGCCTCAAACTCTATGTAGTCATAGAGTATCAGCCTACTGCTTACTGAATTGCAGTTGTGAGTTCACAACTGGATGGATCTTTTAAAATTTTATTTTATTAAGGCTAGAGGGGTCAAGAGCATGTGCTGCCTTGCAGAGAATTCAAATTGGATTCTCAGCACCCTTTCAAGTGGCTCACAATAGCCTGTAACTCCAGCTCCAGGGATAGCTGGAGTACCCTGCACTCGTACCTGTGCACACACACACACACACACACACACACACACACACACACGCACACACAATTTTTTAGTGTAATAAAATTATTTCTCAGACTGGAGAGATGGCTCAGTGGTTAAGAGCACTGACTGCTCTTCCGGAGGTCCTATGTTCAATTCCCAGCAACCACGTGTGCTTACAACCATCTGTAATGGGGTCTGATGCTATCTTCTGGTGAGTCGGAAGGCATACATAAAATAAATAAATAATAAAATAAAATAATTTCTCCTGGTATTGTAATCTTGTCCCTACCCTCTCACAGGTGTGGGGTAGGATTGTGAATGGGGTGTATGCCACATTCATGACTAAATTATATGACAAATGTGGAGGGATTTTTGAGGATGTAAAGGCCCACATTTGGTAGCTTTGAGCCAAACCAAAGGAGAATTCTCTGAAAGAGCCTGCTTTAATCAGGTGTTTTCCTTGAGAGACTGGAGGCTTCTGAAGAGGAAGAACCACAGGAGAGTCTCCTGCGGGCCTGAGGAAAAGGTGAAGTCTTTAAGTGGTCTATGAAGAGAGGCAGCCTCACAGCCTCCCAGCACTGAAGCCTCCTGCCTGTGACCCCAGAAACTGAATTCTGCCAATAACGCAAATGTGATCCGAGAGAATCATAGCCTGGATTTTATCATCCTGGAGACTGGGCAGGGTATTCAGTTGGGCTGCTTGTGGACTTCCACCCAATCCGGGGAAACTGAGGAGCACGATATTCTGCTTTATTTGTACCTTGCTTTGCACTTAAATCAGCAATTACCTTGGAAATTTCAGCATTTAATATCTCTAATGTTTGAAAGTCATTATCAGGCTGGCGAGATGGCTAAGTGGGTAAGAGCACTGACTGCTCTTCCGAAGGTCCTGAGTTCGGATCCCAGCAACCACAGGGTGGCTCACAACCACCCGTAATGAGATCTGACGCCCTCTTCTGGTGTGTCTGAAGACAGCTGCAGTAAATTACGCCAGAATGAGCGGGGCCGGAGGGAGCCGGGCAGGATCGAGGAGTGGGGCTGGCAGAGGTCCTGAGATCAACAGCAGCCACACATATGATAGCTCACGGCCATCTATACAGCTACAGTGTACTCATATGCATAAAATAAATAAAAAATAAATCTTAAAAAAAAAGAAAGTCATTACTGACAGAAAGCTTCAAGGATCTAGGAACATGTTAGGTCCCAATGCCTTGCTACATGGCCCTACGGCTCTCAACCTGTGCGTCTTGACAGGGGTCACCTAAGACCATCGGGAAATACAGATCTGTACATTACAGTTCATGACAGAAGCAAGGTCACAGCTATGAAAATAATCTTATGGTTGGGGGTCACCATGTGAAGAATTTTATTGAAGGGCTGCAGGAATGTTGAGAAACGCTGAGCTAGTTATAGCTAGTTTGATGTTCTAACCCAGAAAACAAACATTACTGCCATGGTTTTACTTCTTAAGTTTGCTAAGGTTTAGCCACATTCACCAGGTTGCTTCCTCCTTCTCTCTCTCTCTGAGCTTTGAACATTTATCCTTCTTCTATCCGTCATTTTTATTTTGATTTTGTTTAGTTTTACTTTAATCTTTATTATTTTATGTGTATAGGTGTTTCCGTCTGTGGGTATGTCTGTGAACCACTTGCATGCCTAGCGTCCAGGGCAGCCAGAAGAAGGAATCAGATCCTGGGCTGTAGTTGTACCTGGATGTGAGCACCAGGTGAGGACTAGGAACCCAGGTCCTCTGGAAAAGCACCGAGTGCCCTTAGCCTCTCGTTATTGTTGTGGTTGCGTGAGATGAATGTGGGTGCATGTGCTGCGCAGTGCGCTGCAGGGTAACTATGGGGTTGGTCTCCTCTGCTGCCTTCATGTGGGTCATCAAGTTTGTATGTCAACACTTTGCCTGCTGAGCCAGTTCACTCGCTTCATTTGTCACCATGGCATTGTTTAAGTGACTTGCAATGAAATCTTCTGAAAGGTGAATAACTGGCTCTCCTGATTAGGAACAAGCCAGCTCCCCAGCATCCTTGCCCTGAGCCTCTCGGAGGCAAGACCACGGAGTCCATCTTCTGGCCCTGGCCATACCAAGACAGACGGCACAGACGGCACGGTCCCCGGACTGTGCTCCTGAACTCTTTGGGGAGATTTGTAGCAAATACAGGGAAACCCAAGGCTGACTGCCACTCCTTACTTTAGCTATGAACTTGGAAGAGAGAAGGGGAGTTGCTCTCTGCCTCAGCCTGTCTTCTCAGCTGAGAAAAGCAGCATTTTTTTCTCTCTTCTGCACTGCTCTCTTGTGCTGGGATCCCCTGCCCCCAGCCCTCAATTCTTGGTGCAAAAGGTGTTTGTTTCCACAACAAGCAACAGAACCACCAAGTCAACCACTGCAAGTTTCAAAATAGCTTTGTATAATTCCTGCACAAACCACAGACTCAAAGAGTGGGTTATTGAGGATCAAGAGCTAAAATTAGGGGCCAGCAAGATGGCTCGAGGGGTAAGTGCACTGCTACCAACCCTTACTACCGGAGTTTGGTTCCGGAACCCATAAGAAGGGGGAAGAGAACTGACTCCTAAACTTTCCCTTGGACTTCCACACACGTGCTGTAGCACATATGTGCTTAAGTTAATGCCATAAACATTTTATTTCAGGGGACTATATGAATTTCCTCTCCTGTAATAGTCTACAGGGTTTGCCAGAACGCTACAGATTGGGCAGCTTAAACGGCAGAAATGAAATTTCTCATGCTTTCTGAAGCCTGACAGTCCAAGATCAAGGTGTCTCTGCCGGGATGGTTTCTGGAGAGGTCTTGGTTCCTGGTGTGCACTCTAGGGGCTGTGAATTGTGTGCTAATTAATCGTGCTTGCCAACCTGATGTGATTTAGAATCTCCACGGAAACATACACCTCTGGGTGTTTCTGTGGGGGAAGTTCCCAGCAGTGTTTAACTGAAGAGAAGAGGCCTTCCATAAATCTGAGCAGCTATAGACCAGGGGGCTGAGCTCCCAGTCTGAATTTGTGCCCAGCTCCGCCCTAGGTGCCTTGCTCCGCCCCTGCGGGTTCCATCCTGACACTCTAAGATTGTTCCTCTTTGAGCGCTCTGGGAATGGGAGAGGGTAAGGAGCCCATTTGAGCCGTGAAACTGCTGAGATTTAACATCCTGAAGTTAGAACCAGTCCACATGACAGACAAGCTTCATGTGATCTGGTTCACTGTTCCTCCTCAGACTCTCACTCTTCCAAAATTCCTGGGTTCTGTGGCTGGTTGCCTGCTTTCAGGCACAAGCCTTAGTAATAATCCGAGGCTAGCATTCCCGGGAAGCAAAATTTAAATCTCTGCCTGCCCCGCCCTCTCCTGTGTGTGTGTGTTTCTGTATGTATTTTCTTTCTTTTTCTGTTTCTGTCTGTCTTTGTCTCTTTGTGTCCCTGTATGTCTGTCTCTTGTGAATGTGTGTGTTTGTGTGTGTGTGTCCATCTCTGTCTCTCTCTCTGTTTCTCTGTATGCCTCTCTGTGTCTGTGAATGTGTGTGTTTCTGTCTGGCTGTGAGTATGTGTGTCTGTCTCTGTCACTTTGTGCCTCTGTCTCTGTCTGACTATATGTATTGTGTGTGCATCTGTCCGTCTGTCTTTATCTGTGTGTGTGTCTGTGTGTGTATGTGTGTGTGCATGTGTCTGTGTGTCTGTGTGTGTGCATGTGTCTGTGTGTCTGTGTGTGTAAACATCTTTAAAGTACAGGTCAAGTACCTTGGTGTGTTCACCCTAGCCTAGGCATGAAGGCTTTCTAGCACCTGGAAATAGACTTTCTTCCACCCAAGGATCTTCCTCTGGCTGTCACTGAAGTAAACTTGTTGCCCCTCACAATA
>JADRCC010571616.1:0-20947 GCA_019843855.1 Hylomyscus alleni
TAGTATGTGAATCCCATGGTTATTAACAAAGTCGAGGTCAGCTCCCTACATCAAAAGATGTCAGAGAAAAGTCAATTCACCACTCTACATAGAGCTGCAAAACTCTGTGTAAGCACTTGTGTTGTCTCAGGGTCCAATACTGTACATAGTAAAGTCCCTATGTTATCAGGGTAAATCCAGACAAACATAGGAAAAGCTGAGCCCTGCCTCAAAGTCCTGTAGCCTTAAGTATGAGCAGATACCTAAAATTTCCTCATATCAAAAGCAGTGCTATCCCTCCCAGTCCAGCCAAAACAAGACAGCAAATCAAACTGCCTGCCCGCTCAACACTGCTGTTGGTTATGTTTTCTGTTTTTGAAGTTCAAAGAGGACCAACCCATAACAGCTTCTCTATCTGACAATGTGTTCCTAGTCCATTTCCCAGGCTTAACTCCTGGGGGACACAACTTCCTCACATGTATCAAACATCGTACTTGCAGAACGCGGATCCCTTGGGAAAGCCAAACAATTATTCTCAAACACAGCCTGTGTTCAAGCATGCACAAAGCACTGAGGCAGAACCGCTCCACTTAACGCGCTCTGAGACACAGGAATCACCGCACAAGGCACATGGCTACAAGTGAGAAACAGTGAAGTAAGCTGAAGTAAGCTGTTACCAGAGTTCTGCCTCTATTTTTAGAACTCCTCTGCACTGCTTTATCAAAGTCAGACAAAGGTCCAGATGGTCTGTGATCAGCGTTCTGCTCCTGATAGAACTTGAAGGCAGATGAAGTGCAGTGGTGGTCACATCCCCTGCTTGTAACCAGACAGGACGGAAGTCCCGCAGCAAAATATTGCAAACCTTTCCTGTGCTTTTTAATTACAGAGGAAATACAGACACTCAGCGTCTAAAACTACATTTAAAATCAAGGACCTATCTGCACTGAATGTATATCTGAATGGGAGGCATCATTTGAACTTTTGAAAGTTTTTTCCAAATGAATACAACTTTTCACATAACAATTGGATTAAGTCTTCACCTCGTAAAGATTTGATATTTGAAAAAAAAAACTACCAAAACTCTTGGATAACAACATTGGGGACCAATGGTAAAATCCAACATACCCTGCCTGGAGGGGTGGAATTTCTAGTCAATAACACCTTTAAATATTTTCACAAAATTTGTGTAACAGACTCTAAAGGAGAAAACTTTTGCGGGTTAAGACTAAACTGAAAACATTCCAACTAATAAAAAAAGAGCCTGATTGATATAGTTTAGGCTGATAAGGGAAAGTTTTCTTTAAAAACAAAAATAGGGAGTCATAAAGTTGGCACCAGTGTGTAACACAATCCAGCTGAATTTGCTGAACATTGCCTTCCTTCTCCAGAATTTGAACCTTACACTGAGAATGGAACTTGATTCATCCATGAGAAAATATTTCTTAAAAAAAAATCAATCAGATTCCAGAGCAGAGCCACCCATGAGGAAGACTGCTTTGTAATAGACCTATAATGTCACCAATAACTGTTTAGGCTGAACAAATAAACTAGAAATAACCTTAAAAAGGTTTCTCTAGTCATCAAACGAAGAATCACATCGGAACACAGATAAGTCAAGACAGTTTTTAAGAAAAAATCACCTAGCCCTTCTATAAACTATGAATTTTACAAATGTGGAATGATATAATGTAAAACAAAGTTTACCAAAATCACTTCCAAATGAAAGATTAGTCAGAGAAGGGGCGGGTAGACAAGACTGATGGGAGAGTTAATACAGATTTAGAAATAAAAATGACTTGTAAATTTGTTTTTCTCATCTAGAATTTACCATATTCTATATTAAGATGGCAATAACTAGACATTGAATACTTGAGTGTTGGCATGTAGTTTACACGTAATGCTTTAAACAGTAGTTACTAAGAAAGCACAATAGCTCATTAAAAAAAAAACTTCTATACAGGAAGTGACCAATGAGAAGCTCAAGATGTTAAAAGGGAGATCTTACAGGTAAGGTGGTCAACTAAACGAAACGTTGCTTCTGCATGAAGTAGTAAAGAAGAACTAGAATAGGAAACACACTGGTTCCATTCCAAGGAAAGAAAGAGAACATGAAAGCAGGGGAGTCACAAGACTGTGGATAGGATATCTAAATGTATAGGCAAAAACAGGGGCTCATGGGAGATGCCCAGCCTAACACCCTGCCTGATGGGGACAGAGGGAGGAAAGGCAGAAAGTTTCTCCAAAGCATAAGGCTTGGGGCCCTGGTGAAAGGGACTTGGACTCCTACAGTTAGGATAGGCCTGCAAAACATGTGCAGGCCTAAAATCAAGATGGTTTTGATGAAACAGCAATTCCTTGGGCAGATGGTTCCACAGTGGTACAGAATCATACTCTTGCACTCTGTGTGATTCGGAGGGAAGGTGCTGGGCCTGGCGCCATCTTGAGAAAGAAACTACTATTTGAAACTAAACTATCCTTATGGGATTCAGGATGGGGAATGGTCACAGGACAGGGAGTTGGAATTTAATCTGCAGCCATCCCAGGGTAAGTATAGCTTTTGGATGCTGTTGTAGACAGCTGGAAGACTAGGAACCCCAAGGCCAAAAACAGTACACAGCAGGAAGCTGGACTCAGGAAGTAGAGGACTGAGGAGAGGTAGCTGCCCCTCTTGGTTTCCTGGAGCAGGTCTAATTAACTACAAATACCCCAAAGTTGGGTCACTTGGAGCTTAGCTCAATAAAAAACAACCTACCACTGGAACCAATTACCTGTTAGTCATTGCTGTAAAAGCTAAATCCTAAATCTCTCTGATGGTCCACTAACACTACAGCTGCATCCCGGGAGGCAGTGGAAGGATAAAATATTTAGAAGATCTCCCTAGTTGTTCAGATCTCAATGTGTAGCTTTTCACATTCCCTGTGGATTTAGGAGACACCAAGAGAAAACATTAACTACCTTAGGGAACAGTATGAAAGGTAGTGTCCAGAAGGGTGAGAGAGTCTACAAAAGGCAAAGCTAAGTGTGAGCAACCCTAGCATTGTTATGCAAAGAGCGGAAAACATGCAAATGAAAACTTGAGACCCACGAAAGTATGTACTCAATAGGAATATCTCGAAATGCAACCAGAAGCCATATGCACAATCACAGCACAGAGACACAATAAATACGAAAAGGCAAATCATCATGACTCCTTCAACACACCATAATTCTTCAACTACTGATTTCAGACACCAAAAAACACTCCTAAAATGTTCCACAAATAGCAAGAGAAAATAAAATGCCAAATTCATTCTCCAGAGTCAGTATTGCTCTGATACCAACTAGTTTAAACATAAAAGACATACACACACACAAGTGCACACACACACACACATGTACATGCACACACACAGAGTACAAGACAGACAGACACAGAGGTCTATAGATGAATTTCTCTAGTGAACATTAACAAAATTCATACATTCATACTCTTTTGAATATATTCAGAATCACATGTATAAGGCTGGGCAGATGGCTCCGTGGCTGTTAGAGCACTTTCTGCTCTAACAGAGGACCCAGTTTCCCAGCACCTGCATGTTGGCTCACAAACATCTGTAACACCCCTTCCAGGGGAGAGGAGACCTTCTTCTGGCCTCTGCAGGCACCAGATACACACATATTACACACACATTCATACAGGCACATATTCATATACATGAAATAAAAGTAAATTCTTTTTCAAAAAAATCACAAATGTGATTCCTCCCCAGGTGAGGAATACAATATTGGTTCAATAAACTAATGCAACACAGAGAGACTTAAAAGGCAAAAAGCACATCAATGCCTTAATAGACATAAAAAGGCCTTGGACAAAGTTCATCTTCCCTCCTGATAAAAGCCCTTAAAAAACAAGAATTTAAAAACATAGAGTCACATATACTAAGAATTAATAATGTTACAGATGAAAATACAATAATTTTACAGACAATATAATACTAAATGGGGAAGAAGAGAAAACATTTCCTCCAATATCGGAAATGAGACAAGAGGGTCCATTCTCACTGTAAGAGAAAGAAATTAAATGAAATCTAAACAGGAAAGGAAGAAATGGAGGTCTCCCTATTTGGAGATGACATGATCCTGTAGTTACAAGGAGCCTAGCGACTTTAACAGAAAACGCTTAGATATTAAGAACACTTCCAGAAAAGTCTCATGATACCTACTGAACACAGACTAATCAGCAGGCCTTCTATATGCCAATAAAAACATTCCCGGCCGGGCGGTGATGGGGTATGCCTTTAATCCCAGCACTTGGGAGGCAGAGGCAGGCGGATTTCTGAGTTCGAGGCCAGCCTGGTCTACAGAATGAGTTCCAGGACAGCCAGGGCTACACAGAGAAACCCTGTCTCGAAACCTCCCCCCCTCAAAAAAAAAAAAAAAAAAAAAAAAAAAAAAACATTCCCAAGGATGAAGCAAGGAAAATATAACATTCACAATAGCTTTGGGGAAAGTGCAATATTGGGAATAAACCTAACAAAAGAGGTGAAGATCTCTGTATTGAAAATGTTAAGACGGCTATGGAAGGAACTAAAGAAGACACTTTCCAGGGCTCCCATGTTCAAGTGAAGGAGGAAGACACAGTGAAGACTGCCATCCAGCCAAAGCAATCTGCAGACTAAATGCAAACCCCATCAAAATCCCAATAAAATTCTTCATAAAACTAGAAAAGTTAATTCTGAAATTCTTATGAAAGTACAAACTCCCTGAGTATCCAGAACAACGCTTAATGGACAAAGTCACAGTGCCAATATCACAATACTCTCGTGTCAACACTCCTATATACTACAGTGCGATAGGAACTAAAACAGCATCCAGTGCCAATATCACAATACTCACGTGTCAACACTCCTATATACTACAGTGCGATAGGAACTGAAACAGCATCCTAGGGCTAGAAAAAAAGACAAATATGCAAAAAGGCCAAAATAGCACAGGAATTCTACGGAGCTGGATGTAGCCATCTACTTTTTGACAAATATATTAAATATATATATATGAAAATGGCATTCTTCAATAAAAGATGCTGGAAAAAAAAACGAGTATCTACCTTATTATCATCCCTCTATGGGAATGAGGCTCAGTCCATATCTCACACTGTACAAACATAAATTCAAAATTAACCATCAACTTTAATACCTGAATCCTTGAAACTGCTAGAGGAAACACCAATAAAGAACCTTAAGACTAAACCACCAACCAAGGACTATACATGGTGGGACTGATTGTTCTGGCAGCATGTGTATAGTAGAGGATTGCAAAGTCGGTCATCAATGGGAGGAGAGGCCCTTGGCCCTGTGAAGGTTCTATGCCCCAGTGTAGGGGAATGACAGGGCTGATAAGTGGGAGAGGATGGGGTGGCGGGCATGGGGAGGGGGGAGGCAACAGGGGTTTGTTCTTGTTGTTTTTGATTGTTCATTAAATATTATTTAGAAAATAAAAAAAAAAGGAAAAAAAATAAAGAGAAAAGACTGTTAAAAAAGAAAGAAAAGGAATAAAGGCATTGGTTATCAGCTTCACATTAAGGATACTTCCATCCATTTAATCTTTACTGTGTTCTTTGAGAACTTGTAATAGTTTCCCAAGTTTTGTTAAAATAAAAACTAAGTGTCTCTGAAAAAAAAAAAAAAAAAAAAAGAACCTTAAGATGTAGGCACAGGCAAGGTCTCTCTGAAAAAAAAAAAAATCATAATCTAACAGCACAGAAAGGAACTCCAAGAACTGGCAAAATGGGATTCTAAATATTAAAAGGCTTCAGCACAGCCCAGGAAAGCATCGCCAGAATGAGAAAAATCTTCATAAACTACACAGCTCACACGGGTTTAATATCCAGTCTATATAAAGAATTTACATCTTGAGCACCAATAAAATCAGCCCACTCAATCAATGAATGGACTCCTGGACAGAATAAACAGTCCTCCATAGGAAAATAGGAGTGCCCAATAAACGTGAAAAGTACTCAACATCCTTAGCCATCAGGGAAGCACAAATTAAAAGCAGTTTAAACGCCATTTCACTCCAGTTAGGATAGCTGTCATCAAACACATAGGGAGCACACAACAGTGAGGATGGAAAGAAAGAACCAATGCCTGCCGCCTAGCTGTTCCTTCACTCTTGCTGTCAAGGTGCATCCGCTCTGCTGCTGTCATTGCTGCTGCTGTATAGTTCCTCACTGGTATCAGAACCCAGTTTCTTTGGACGCTATGTCCTAGATACCACACACACATGAGTGCTCAAATACACACGTGTGTGCACACATGCATATATGAGTGCATACACATACACACACATAAACATGTTAAAATGCTTGCTTAAGAAAACATACTAAACATATAACTACTACACGACACAGTCATACTACTCCTGGGTATATGCATGGAGGACTCTAAGCCTACCGACCAGAGAGACGTTTTTAAGTCTATGTGGTGCACATCTTTGATTCAAGTAATTGGGAGGCAGAGGCAGGCAGATCTCTGAGATCTAAGTTAGCCTGGTCCAGAATAGCTGATCCAGGGCTATACAGATAAACCCCATCTCAAGAAACCAGATAGATAGATAGATAGATAGATAGATAGACAGACAGACAGACAGACAGACAGACAGACAGATCTATATATAAATAGGTGGAAATTGCTGGTGGATTGGTTACAATGTCCCTTACAAATAATAATTGCTGATTTTCTGTTGATTCTTACTAGTATAAAAATTCAATATATTACTGATATAATTCAAAAGTCAGAATGTTATGAATAACTTGTGAAATTGCAAACATTAACTTTATGAAATTTCTCTGTTTGGGGAGGTCAAAGGAAAAACCCAGGTAAGGCTGTTTGCTCTCTGCTCCAGCTTATGAGCAAGGCCAGATGCAGTGTGGTAAGGCAGCTGTGGCAGCCACCCGCTGGCCTCCTTGAGGGTGTGAATGTTTGGCAGGACATGAAAGTAGATGCCACCGCTGCCCCTTCTCAGTGGCCCACTTTGAATGGAGTATCTGTCAGAATGGTGTTTCTCCCTGGGTACTACAGGCATGTTCCAAATTAATTTGGATTAAACCTCCTCTGTCTCATGCACTGTCAGGTTTTAGACTTTTAACAGAGGCCAGGCTCTTCACTAGCTTCCAAGGGGCAGACATGCTCTCTGCGAGTAGAGCTGGCACAGAACCGGAGACTGGGAACCAGGCCTAAGTCAGAGCCCAGCCGTCCCTGGAATTCTGCTGCCCACAATGAGTACATTATCTTGTATTCCGTTCGACACTCGGGTCTTTAGAGCCACTGATTAGTAACCCAAAATAACCAACCATGATGACACTGTTACCAAGGAAGAGTCACACTGGAGGAAGAGAACAGATCTTACAACAAAGTCAAAGAATGTCTCGTAATATGGAGCTTTGCACATTTTGATTAAGATCCTATAACTTCTTGAATAAGTCTACATGTTAGAGGCATGTTGTCATAGCCAGTAGGACACACATAAAGTAAAATCCATATTATGAACTGAAAACTATATAGGATGTAGTTAATGTGTTTTTTTTTCCTAGTATTTAAGACAACATAGAGCTGTTTAGTAAAAAGCTGTACTTGGGATATACCCAAGATAAACATTTAATGTGGCATAAATTCATATGGAACATGAAGGTAAATTATTACTTACAACCTATGGCGTCTTCGAAACTTATGATAACTCTGTAAGAAATAGCTCAGCACATTATGATTTGAATATCAAATATCCAGTTTGGGAAAAAAAAATATATCGTGACCTCTCAAAAAAACAATATAAATCAAGGCAGATTTAAAAGTCCCTATATTTTTCTTATTTCTAAATAGCCTATTCCATAAAAATATCCCAAATAATTCTAAATGAGCAGGATCACCATAGGTTTAAACCATGACCTAATGTAAAAAGGGTATGAAATAATTTGTTATGACTATCACTTGCTTGATTAATATTAAATAAACTTGATCAAAAGCAAATATAAAGCTGGGCTTGTAGTTCAAGAACTTTTTCAATAAAAAGCGGTGGCATTCTGGCTATAAGACAAATAAATAATTACAGACTTTCCTAGTTTGGTTCCCATTGCTGTGTTAAGAATAGCTGTGGGAAGCAGTGAGAGCCGGTGGCGGGGAGGGGGGGGGGAGGAGCTTTCTCACCTAGAGTCTTAGGGTCCTTGCTGACAGCGCTGCAGGCAGAGGAGGTGAGCAGACAGCAAGGGGAGCAGAGGGAAGCAGGTATGGATGGTCAGGGGAATTTAGCAGTTCTAACTGGCCTGCAGTCAGGCCGCTCCTGTGACTGACTGACTAGCAACCAGAACAAACACAGACGAATGATTATCCAAGTGGTACAGGCTAGGTGTTTGATTTTTCATTACGTGTCCAGGGTTACAAGTTCAGTTACAATTAGAAAATACAAACAGAACAGATTTTATTTTCATTATTAGCCCTATAACTCTGATTTAAAGAATCTAAAGAATGTCTCCACTAGCCAACGCACTTATAGGACAGCCTGCTTTTAGGCTGCCAGCGTATGTGGTTTTAAAGAACTCTAGACAAACAAAATATCTTAAATTGTCTTTTTATGAATAGCAAATATTTACCTAGCCCCTTTACTATATGTTTTATTATCTATGCTATAAAGTAGGAAAGATTTATTTACTCAATCTGTCTTATTTACTGAGTTTTATATCACCAGGGGTATACCTTGTACAATCCTCAATCTTTAAACTACATTTCAGAGAGCTCTAAGTCTATAATTAAGTAAGACTTTCCATCTGTAACCTATTCTCCTGGCCAGTCCGAGTCTGTCAATTGTCTCTGTTTACTTTGCATCAATTAAACTGCTTGAGTTTGCTCAGAAGCAGATACCCTAAGCAGATTCCTAGAGTAATGGCTTCATCTAGCTCTGTGCTTATCTGTGCTTAATGAACTCCAGGGCATAAGGAAGACTTCCAAATAGTGGCCAGATAAAGTTAATTTTTAGGATTTTCTTAAAAAGACTCAGACATAATTTTCTTAAGACTTAAAATTAATCACTAATGCAGAAAGCCCCCAAGATTGCAATATGCAGAAACCAGAAAGCCCCACGGGTTTTCCATTAGGCCAGTCTGATGGAGGCATGCATCTTGTCAATCAAGGTTAGCTCTTCCCAGCTGACTCCAGTTTGTACCAGCACAGAGTGCAGCACTGTGTTACTGTCATTTTAATTCATACATAGTAAAAATTTATTTGTATGGATTCAAATTCCTACTCAGTAGTACTCATGAGTCATGGACCCAAAAGTAAAATAATAAAGCAAAAACAAAGCAAACAAAAAAAAAAGAATAAGGTAGCAACATTTTTAAAAAGTCATAAATTTAGATGAACACTATCTTTTGAAACTATGGTGACAGGTGTTTTTAATAAAAAGATGGTAAGATGGAAGGCAGAGACAGGTGGATCCCTAGAATTCCCTGACCATGTATCCTAGTTTACTGAAGTTCTAGATACTGAGTCAAACCCATGAGGACAAAGGTAAATACGTGATCTAAATAATGCCAACATAATATTATGCCCCAATTAAATAGGACAGCATTCTGATCTGGGACCTGTGATTTTAATGGTGTCAATACCAGCTACTTTCCAACAGGCTTGCTGACCACCATCCTGAATTTTCATTTCCAGTTTTGAATAAATCTTGTCAGTTTGGTTTCTTCTTTCCTAACACTAAATCTTTACAGTTGCTCAAGCTTTGAGCTTTTCATCAACTGTGACTTTACAAATAGACGTTTTCCCAGCTAAGATGCTCACCACAGTCCCTGTGGAGGACATCTCGCCAGAACAGACAGGTATTAGCCTCCAGCTTCTCCCTTTGCCAGAGAGAAAGGAGTTTTAGGATCCCCTCTTTCTGTTATAACATAGTTTTGTGTACACTCAGATTTCTTTCCTACAAAACAACACTTTAGCTCCAAATGACAACCTTTGTTTTCCCAACCCTATGAATGAAGTAACTCTTTAAATCTCAGCTGTATAGTTTCTCTCGAAAAGCATTTTTGCATGTTACTTGAATATCCTGCCTAGGATCATTCCCTTTGCATTAGGTCTTTTTCCAAACAAGTTCTCATTAATCACAGTCACGCTAGTGTACATAAGTTTTGGAGCACAGTTATTCTATGAAGCTAAGTTCACACTGGAGTCATATCTTTCTGCTTAATCTTTTCCAAGTTACTCTTACTGAAAACAAAACTTTTAGAAATAATTCCAAGTAGTGAAACATCCATGATCTTATTTTGAAAAAATAAAATCAAGGGAGTTTCCACAAAGTATTTTTATTTTTGCCCTTTCTATGCTGTGGGTTTCAATCTGTGGGTTTGTTTTTTATTTTTGTCTTTTCTTCCACAGCATTGCATAATGAATCACTGACCTTGAACTATGAGGTATACTCACATGGCAGTCTTACTTTTAGTAGTTCAAATAAAATTTCATTCTCAAATACAAATCTTGCAATCATTTCCTCAAGACACCAAAAACAATTTTAATGACTACGATTTTTTTAAATATTCTAAAGTTAAGACATAAGAATCATATGTTTATGTTTAATGTGTTCAGTGTGGTAGGAGAAGTAATTAAAGAGGATGAAATGACTCAATTTTAAAATTTTCCAACCTTAGCATTTAACTTGCCCTACAATTTTCTAAGGGACATCCCCACTTGGATTTTCTTCCTCAAGGTCAGTTGAACTCCTCTCTCTGCTAATCTCTTCGGTTTTGTTAAATAAACTGCCCACTCTGTTTAAGAAGTTTTACAGCCTGATCTACAGAGTGAGTACCAGGACAGCCAGGGCTACACAGAGAAACCCTGTCTTGAAAAACCAAAACAAAAACAAACAAACAAACAAAAAAAGAAGCTTTTACTCGGTCTTCAGCTAAGTTATCCATCATTGGAGTCAAATGCCGATAGGATACTATATTTCACTCTCTGCTTCTCTAGTTCTATGATCCAGTGACCTCTCATGTTTTGCTAAACTTTACACTATCCAAACATACCATTTTAGCACAGATATCATCATGAAGACTGCACTGGCAGGGCCCCTAGCCCTGGGAGTCCATGCAGCATGAATTAAGAATTACATAACTGAAGGCTCAGATTAACCCTATTATTGGCTTCATTCTGACCAGGGAAGATAATCTGTTAGGTGCTTTCCTAATTAGTTCCTTGATTTGAAGTTATTCTGAACAAACTATTAAAAAGGGGGGGAGCAGGGAACCTGAGAGTCCCTATATTCAAAGGAGTATATTCTTTCCTCATGATACCTACCTCTAACTATCAGTGATCCTTTTTCCAAAAGAAATTGTGGCCCTTTTGTGAATGTGGGGTCCTGAAATTCTATATAACTTTGAAATAGAAAATTTAGCTCTCATTACCTGGTATGGAACTGAGTCCTGATCCCTTGACCTGAAGATTTGGAAGTAGTGTTGGCCAAACACCTCAGATCGACTATCACACCTTGTTTTGTTATGTCGTTATGATGAAATCCTTTTTCTGCTGTTATGCTAATGTGTTAGACTGTGAAAGGCAGTCTGTGTTCCGGTTGAGCGAGGCTTACCCCAGAGACCCAGTAGAAAATTCTACAAGGGATGGAACGGTGAGCTACGCTCCTACGCATTAGGTGCCCGAAACCATGAGCCTCTCTACTCTAGTATCCTGTGGCTATCAATCACGCAGACAACGCCCCAGGCTTCCCGTATTCCGGCTGGACTCCACCCCCACAGTCACCTGATTACAGCCAGGTATGCCCCGCCCCACGGTTACCTGGTAACAGCAAGGGAGCCCAGCCCACCATAAAAGGGGCTGCTTGGCCTCTTCTCTCTCTCTTGAGCTCTCGCTCTCTTTCTTCTCTCTTACCCTCACCTGTTGCCCCCACTTTCCCCCTCCCTCTCCCCTCTCTCCACAACGCCATGGCCAGCCTCTACTTTTCTACCTTCTCTCTCTCTCTCTCTGTTTTCTACAATAAAGCTCTAAAACCATGGACCTTCTCAGATCATCTGCTGAAGCAATGGAACAGGCCACGGCTCCAGCCACTGTCACCAGTCAAGCAGTCACCAGGCAGCCCAACAAGCTAGCTGCCTGAGCTAGCTAGACTCTCTTCTTCCCCTCAGTAAACTGCCAGATCTCTCTCCCTACCCTCCTCCCTTCAGCCCCCGGGGCTAGAGTACCCCCCCCACCAGGGTCTGTTCTCAGCTCTTCCTCAACATACAGTGGTCTGAGATGTCCAAGAGAGAACCTGTTGTCCTTGGCCTCCGTGTGGCCCAGGGACCCCAAACTGGCTCTCCTGAGATACCCAGTGGTCTGTGGTACCCGAGAGTTGGAGCTAAGACTGCGACTTCTCTACATCCCTCAGCAGGGTTCTACGGCCTATGAGGCCCAATGCTCACCCGGTGTGGGGTCCTGCAGCAGTACTCCCAAGCTCTGACTGGACAAGGGTCTCTCCCACCCCTTTATTTCTCCCCTGCTGGTGCCTAACACTACTGAATTCAATCCTTATGTAATTATGTCCTGTTATCCCTAAGACTTTGACATACACATTGCTGAACACCTTTCCTTATAGGTTGCCCCAGAGGCAGATCAATTGCTCCATCTTATATGGTTGTAGATTATTGCATTCCTAGCTTCCCAATAAATGTCTTCAATTCCAACCTCTCTGCCCTCCAAAACATTTTACCATCTAATGAAGTACAACTAACTCATCATTCCATTCCACAGGACAAGTTCAAAACAAGATACATGATTAATCAATACAAGTTAATCAAGATACACGATTGACTACACAGCTTCATAGCAGCAGGGCGGAGGTTATACCTCCTCCTCCCACTGCAACATCAGACTGTCTCTACTCTCTCACTATCACTCACCATGACAGAGAGAGTGAGAGAGAGTGTGAACACATGACTCCATTCTAGAAATCATCCTATCCATTACTGTCTGTTGTTCTACTTGAATCTTCATGACCATCCAACAGATCCCAGGTCCTAAATCAACCTTCCATTTCACTTGTGAAATGAAACCCATCCAGATACATGTAAATGTTCATACTTTTAGTCCATGCTTCCTGGAGACATGTATTCTCTAAATCACTGAGCTCAGACCACTCTGGTCATTCCTGCTTTCTTTATAGTTACAGCTCCTCCCGTTGTCAGAGCCCATTTCAAATCCCACCAAGAAAAGATCCTATGACATCACATACCTAGACAAGCCCATCTTGATGTCAGTGTACACCCCACCCATAGTATAGCATCCGACACCAAATGGAATCACAGTTTCTTCTCAGTCCCTAAGGTGACTCCCCTCCTCCCTCCCACTCATCTGAGAGACTTAAGTGTACTTATTTGTTCCATTTGCTGAGTTTTATTTAAATGCACTCTATAGTACACTGTCAGCCATTGGTTTGGTAAAGCCTAATGAATAGAAGAATGTCTTCTATTTGTCCTCGGTCTGTGGAAGATATGCTATATTTAGCAAACATGTATTTCAAATAAGGCAATAATGTGTAATTATAAAATATAATTCAAGTTTATGGGAAATATATGTGTGTGTGTATCCCCATATATATATATATATGTATCCCCATATATATATATAAATATATATATATATATATATATACACACATATGTGTGTATATGTACACATATATATGCATGTGTGTGTGTGTGTATATACACACAGATATATTTCCCTTTAGGGACTGAGTAACTTCTGCCCTAAAAGAGAGAGAGAGAGAGAGAGAGAGAGAGAGAGAGAGAGAGAGAGAGACAGATAAAGTATTTGTGCTGCATCATATTTCTACAAAGAGAGCCACAACGCCTGCTAAAATGACATGGATAAACACATCAAGCATTAGTGAGTCCAGACTGCTTGTAAAGGCTCCAGCTTGTACCTGCAGATCCTGCAAGGTTTCCTCAGAGGCCTGCTCCATTGGGATAACAAAACAGCTGGAGCTTGCCTGTTCTGACCTGCCATGGTACCCATCAGCACCCTCCAGATGTAACGGGAATGATTTTGTCATCAAATTTTGTGCCAAAAATACATGACTCTTTCTAATTCTCTGCTGATTTTCCAACATAACTTATTCAAGCTAACATCTACCAAGAGCTACCCTGTACTTGAATCACATTCTAAAGTTTCCTTGGAGGGAAAAATAACTATATTTCAATCCCACAACAATAGTTTTGCAAAGCTGGGCTGTCATCCAGAGGATTCTGAATCCATCTTCATGTGCACAGAACAATGAAAATCAAAGACAGTAATCCAGAGAGATCTTTACATGCATACCCCTAAGCACAATAAAAATCTATTCAAAATACACGCCACTGACCAGTTTATTGAGAGTCAATTACTCATCCCTCTCCTTGGGTTTTAAAATTTACATCATATTGTTATTTACCCCGAACTCAGCCATAAAATTTAACTATTTTTCACACTGCAATTTTTCCCTAAAAATCAAAACCAATAATCTACTAAGATGGCTGTAATGATCTAACCTCCTTCCATTCTGCATTTACATTTTTGGATGTCCACTCCATGTGGCTGAACCAAATTACGTCTTCTCTAAAAACTCCAGTAGTTCTTGTAAAGCTTTCATATGACTAAAACCAAAACCAATAAATCTCAGCCTGCCTATCTGAGGGGAATGATCTCCGAGGGGAAATTTAAAATGCCCAAGCCAAATGTTGGAAGTGAGATACTTCTCCCCTTTTATAAGTGCCTAAAGATTAAAGGAAAAGACTTTGCTTAGAGAATATATATTCACTTGCAGTTTCGGGTGATGTTTACCAAATATCATAAATACTTAATAGCAACTGTTCCTAGTGCTTCTAGCAAAAGGCAGTAAAACCAAACATAAACCTCTACAGCAAGAGCCAGAGCCCGACTCCAAATTTCAATCCTCGCCTTCCCCGCCAGACCCCACTCAGGAGAGCCCAGAGTCTAACAGTCACCAGGGAGGATGCTGCTGAATCCCAAACAGAGATATTATGTACCCGGGGAAACTATTAATCATTTAAACGCGAGGAACAACTATAGTCAGAGTCTGAGCCACTGGATCAAGTTGCCTGTCTAATCAGTGAACAGGCTGGGAGGAGGCCCTCACCACGCATTCCAATCAATTTTTTTTTTATTTCACATTTCTCCTATAAAGCCTAGAGAAACTCTAAAGGTAGAAGATGGTTAACTCTGCTCTGAAAGGGCGGAGATGTCGGAGGCAATTTCCAAAAATCTTCAACTAGAAATCCCAGCCCAGGATCGCAAAGTACATGCTGAAGACGGTGGCAAATCTCACCAACAAAGAAATCCAGATCTTACGTCCTGTTGGCAGCAACAAACTAAGCTCACGCTCCTTTTGCTAAATACTGCCCACCTGCTCCACTTGGGAAAATTGCTCGTACAGCTTAAAACACGTGTTGTAAAGTTATCAGCCTTCTGGGATTCAGAGGCGCACTTACAGAGTTGATGATCCCTTTAAGAGCTTGAAATCCACCTTTGACAGGGAAGACCTGGTCCTTGGAATCAGCAATTTTTTCCAGCTTTGGAAAGAAGATGAAGAAAAGGGAAGTTTAGACACACGACTCTTCATAATTTAAACTCACATGGAAAATTGTTCTAGTGACATTCACCCAAAAAACTTAAAGCCTATAACTCATTTGTTCTGGGATATATTATTTGTGTTAATGATACACACACACACACACACACACACACACACAAATATACACACAAGACAGTGATATGTAACTGTATATTACAATTAAACTTCAAGGCCTACAACTGATGGTGAGGAGACCTGTTTCCCTCCAAGATACTACCGTGAAATGAACTAAAGTCACTGGCTACAGAGCCAAGGTCGCAGCACAGCCATCTAATTGCTGTCTAATAGCACCAGAATCTGGAATTTTAGCCATTTGTAAGAAAACATCATGAAAAAAAAAATAGATGTAAACGAAAAATCTTAAAGATTTCTAAATGGACTCTTCAAATTCCCACACAAGAGAAAAATTTCAAGTCAAAATAAGAATTCTAGAGAACACTATCACCATCGTCTCACTGATTAAGGATATTCGCACAGCACTAATCTAAGTATTTATCTTCTTTTAAGATCCTCACCAAATAAATATTCAAGAAATTTATTTTGAATTTAACTTCCCACTTTTAGGAGAGCTCGAAACACAAGTCATTTTATGCAAAGCCTCCATTAGCCACAGCCAAGAGCTCATTTAAATACTTTAGACAGTGAGTGCGTCCCAGTCTGCAGGTGTGCCGTGACTCACCTGCGCTTGTTCAAAATCAAGGACCCCGACACAGTAAACACTAGCGCCAAGTGACCTGGACTTCTTTGCCTATGAGGAAACAAAAATAGAAGAGAGATGGAGGGAGGACACAAGGGACAGAGGAGAGAGAGAGATTCAAATAAGCTACCGTGCACAGGCTGCAAAGTACAACACTGGGTGTGTAGACCACGTCAGTTTCGCACTCACCTCATTCTCTGCATATGATGGTACCAGGCCGTCCAGCTTACCATCTGTCAAAGCAATTATGATACTGGAAGTTTTTAAGCCTCCTGCACTTTGAATTTGTTCGTTTGCCTGAAAGTGAGGAATAATTATACAGCTGACAATTTCATTTTCACTTTTAACCAGCACATCTTTGGAGCTGAATTCGTAGGTCTGACAAAATAAAAATATTAAGGGCTACAGAATGATACATATATATTTGTATGAATTAATTTACAAAACTGGGTATTTCGGTTAGCCTTTTTTTTTTTTTTTTTTTTGGAAATCTGTGTGTACTCATATAAAAGAATCACTACACCTGGGTTCCTGTGATACAGCTTCTTATACCTATGACTGATTAATCTGAAACTAATCCCAGAGGGAAACAGGCTTGTTAGGAGATAAGATGTAAACAAACTTTTCCTATTGACACTCAGAAAATGGTGTTTTCTATCAGTCCCATGTCTAGGATGGACTAAATCATTGGGAAAATAGACATATACATGGAAACAGATTTTCCCATAGATAATAAGAAACCACGCCTCCCCTAGTTCAAAATGTATGATAACTTACAAGCTTTAGTCCTTCATGGATGTATGTCTCCCCAACTGGCTGAACGGCTTTTAAATCCTGGAGTCCTTTGTCGATTTTGTATCTGAAAAGAAGGAGATTGAGCAAAGGCCACAGCAAACACTTCATGAATAACTTAAGTCCCCACCAGTAAAAAACAAAGGAGAGAATGTGGCCTTTGGGTTCACATCCTTTGGGTTTTCATCCTTCCTATCATGGTAACTTATGGATTTTAACCACATAAACACAAAGACAATAATCATAGAATCAAAGCGCATCATACGCTGGTGAGCCAGGAAACTTTAATGACTCTAGCTTTATCAGGTGATAAGGGATCCAGTAAGCTTCCTCTCATACAAACAAATACGAACATGAAGTACCTCAGCCTCCCTATTGGCCACACTCACCCCACCTCCCCAAAATGGAACATTGCCTTCTAGATGCTTACATACTCATACAGACTAAGAGTCACCCTTCTTCATAGAAAGTGAAATGTCCTGTTCAGTCTTGCTAGGTCTTACATCTCAGAACTTCAGTTAGGGGACCTGTTCACACACTCAGGCTCCTAAATATTCTTCTTTTGAATATAGTAGAAACTTAATACAGATTTTACTAATGAATGAATGAATGAGTGAGTAAATGAATGAATTCATGAATAAATCAATGGATAGGTGAATGGGTAGTAAACAGATAAATGAATGAATAGACAAGAGGACAATGCACTCTTGTTAGAGATAATGTGAATGAGAAAAGTAAATAAACATCTTTTTCTTCTCCTTCTCCTCCTCCTCCCTCATCTCCTCTTCCTCCTCATGTTCTTCTTCTTCTTATACACAGTCTCACTTTGTAGCCCCGGCTGACCTAGAATTCATTGTGTAGACCAGGCTAGCAAACTCAAAAAGAACCACGTGCTTCTAGCTCTGGAGTGCTAGGATTAAAGGAATGGATCGCTGCTGGGAACCTGGCCAGCACCAGCTCTCTCTGGAAGGCAGCGGATGGGGAGCAGCTGTGGAGATTAGGGTCATGCCAATAACAGACTGGGCCCAGTGACAGTGATGGGGTCAATACTATTGATGGAACAAAACTAATTATCTGGGGCTGGCAAGAATGTCCAGCAAGAAACTCTGAACTCCTTTAACTCTTAGGTGTACATACATATAGACAGACAGAGAGTTATACATTTGGTAGCAGCAGGGAATTAAGTAAAGGATTAATTGTTAGAGTTCCTTTCTCTTTTGACCAGGAACCTCTCCCTGGCCAGGCAAGCAGATTGGACTCCTTAACTCCTCATGAACCAGAAAGAAAAGAAAGGAAAATAATTAAACTCCTTTGACACAGGCAATATGCACAGACTCACACACAATCATACACACATACATTCTGGTTGGGCCTGACCATCTGTCTAAATCAACTCCACAAGTATTTATGCATGCTTACATACATAGGCATATACCTATACATGTATATATAGATAAACAGACATATACATATATACATTTGGTAGATGGGGCTGAGCCCCAAATACCATACATATACATTTGGTGGGTTGGATGGATAGATGGATGGATGGATGGATGGATGGATGGATGGATGGAGCAGAGGCCCCAAAGCCACACTTTATTTCTTTTCTCTGGCCTTTTTGTAGACAAAGTTCTTAGAAAATACCTCATCGATAAAATGTTACACAAAAGGGGAGTTACAGGAGGATGCAGATAGTAAGATCAAAGCAGTGTTCTACTCTGTAAGCTCATTATAAGTTCAGAGCAACAGTTTCATATAGCCTTGCTTTATCATAGAACATCCTTGGATTTGACCTAAATGAATATTTTTCCTTGATCACAAATTTGTCCCAAACCTATTTCTCTTTTCAGTGTAATTGTGAAAGGTCATTGTATTCCTTATTATGCAGCCTTTAATATTTTATGAGGAATGAGCGCATCCTAGTCTTGATTCAAAGTTTATTATATCTTTCTGGCAAAATAACTAAAACCATCTCTTAAAACTTTCTTCCTAAAATTATTTGAATCAAATCAAAAAAGCTATAAAATCATTAATTCACCTAAGCAGTATCAATTCATGAAAGTTCATCTTTATGTTGATCTGCAGAAAATTTGCTCAATTGGGTAGGCTAATGCCCAGGAACCTCAAGGCTATGTAATAGTGACAGGAAAGATATATCAGCTGCAAGAAGCAATCCTGAGATAAAGTCACTTGGTACCTCTTCCATAGTACACCAGGCAAAAATGTTGGGCCATCTCCAGGAAAGTCACCTTAGCCTGAGTCTCTCCTAGATGGCTCCTGACAGATCACCATCTCTGGCAAAGAGTCTTTTTCATATAACTGATTTATTGCACCAGCAGAAAATATCTAAATGGAGTATGTCTATGAAGTTATTGTATGAAGTTAATAAAAGCTACTTCATATGAATGATAAAAGGAAGAACCACATTTTAGGGTTTTAAGTATTTGTATCAAGATCCCTTTTTTAAAAGAACTAATAATCATAAAAGATAAAATATTGTTACAAAAATAGTCTAAAATATATTCAATTTTTTTGAGATTTTCATTTGGATTTGTTTTGTTTTTGCATTTGGTAAGTTTATTTGTTATGCCCACTAGGTTGGTCTTGAACTCAGTATCTTCTGTCTCAATTTCCTGAGTACTATGATCACAAGCATGTGTCAACCACGCCTAGTTTAAGTGTTAATTTTGCAGAAATCCTTTTGTTTTGCTTTGCTTTTGTTCTTGAGACAAGGTTTCTCTGCATAGCACTGGCTATCCTGGAACTCACTCTGTAAACTTCGCTGTCCTTGAACTCACAGAGACCTACTTGCCTCTGCCTCCCAAGTGCTGTGATTAAAGGTGTCCTTGTTATATTTTGTAGCATGTTTTGGGTATATGCCCAGGAGTGGTATAGCTGGGTCTTCAGGTAGTACTATGTCCAATTTTCTGAGGAACCGTCAGACTGATTTTCAGAGTGATTGTACCAGGTTGCAATCCCACCAGCAATGGTAGAGAAATGGGAATGGTGTTCCTCTTTCTCTACATCCTTTCCAGATCTACCGTCACCTAAGTTTTTTACCTCAGCCATCCCCATTTTTCTTTTAATTACTTTGTTGTATCTCATTGTTGTATATCTCACTATGTCATAATGAATATATCTGAGGTCTCTTAAAAAAAAAAAAGGCATGTGCCTCCCCACTACCACCTGGCTTGAAATGTTAATTTTAAAGGTTCAGAGATTTTCATTAAAAAAAAACAATAACTCTTAGTTTTTAATAGAAGCAAAAAGGTGCTTTAAGTGTAAATCTGGAACTATCAGTAGAATTAATGTCCTTTAAAGAAACAGTGAATAGTGTCCATATCACTGGGAATGACAGGCAAAAGAGGTGGATTATAAAAATAATATCATCCTAATATCAAAGGCCATTGTGGAGTCTTACAAAGAATTTCATGTGTACATTATGTGTATGTACTTGTTTGTTTGTACATGGTTATAACACATAAAATTAATAGGAAATATATTTAAATGTCTCAATAAGCCATGTACCAGTGTTTCACACATTTTAAAAGTAACTAATTGATTATATTTTAATAGCATGAATGCTTGGCTTAAAAAGCCACCTACTCAAAGCCTTTAGCTGATTTTCCTATACTCTAGCTTCTATCCTTATCTTTATTATAAGTTTACTATGATAAAACATAGTCCCTTATATCGTTTTACCTAACTAATTAACTTAACTGTTCACGTTTCAGTGAGACCAGAGGTTTGGCACAGCAGCTGCCTCTGTCTTCTATTGCTGATGTAGTCATGTACTCTGAACCTGCTACTTACTATAATGCCTCTTGCTAA
>JADRCC010571625.1:3304-13378 GCA_019843855.1 Hylomyscus alleni
TATATGTATATCCTGTGTATGTATATCCTGTATATGTATATCCTGTGTATGTATATCCTGTATATGTATATCCTGTGTATGTGTATCTCTTGTGTATGTATATCCTGTGTATGTATATCCCGTGTCATTGTAGGTTGGAAGTATGTGATCTGCTTTTTTATTTCGGTTTTATAGGGGATTACAGTTAAAAGAGTGCCATGAATCTCAGAAGAGACTTTGAACTTTTGAAATAAAAAACCTTTTTATTGATTCTTTGTGAGTTTCGCATCATGGACCCCAATCCTGTTCCTCTCTGTTCTTTCATACCTACCCTCCACTTTGCAACCTCCCTTCAAAACAAAAAAGGGATAAAATTTAAAAAAATAAATAAAACATAAAAACTGCCCCACCACGGAAGCTGTAGTGTGTCACATGGTATGTCCTTTTGTCCACACTTCTTTACTTGTAAACGTTGCAACGAGTCGTTGTCTAGTTTGACTCCTCTGGCTTCTGCTGCACTGTCAATACTGGATCCTCACTGGGACTCCTCTCAGACATCCTGCTGTTGCCCCGTGTCATGGAGATCTGCAGGTCCAGCCCTTTCCTGTGCTCCAGCAGTGCACAGATGCGGTAGCTGTTGTGGTGGGCCAGTTCAGAGCCCTGGATCTGGACCCGGGTGGCAGCTGAGTTGGTCAGCCTACTTCCTCTCCTGCACCATCACCTCCAGGGTGAGCTCTCCAGCCCCCCTCAGGCTAGCTTACCCAATGTTGCAGCCAGCAAGGGGTAGGGCCAGCTCTCCTGCTCCCTCATGCTCTTAGGGCTGGTTCACCCATGCCACCAGAGCTAGCTCTACTGTGCTACCCAGGGTAGGGGGTGGGTGGAGTAAAGGACCCACTCTCAGGACTGCTGCTGCAGAGGTGGGGTGGGGCTGGCTCTCCCACTCTCATGACCCAGGGGCCAGCTCTTCCGTCTGCCACAGGTGTCGATGGGCAGGATAGCAGGGATGGCCCGCATCAATGCCACCTCACGGTAGACAAGTAGTCAGGGCAGCTCCCTGTCCCCCATGCTCACACTCTTGGGGCTGGCTCTCCCACAACCCCACTATCAGGGCCAGCTCAATTGTTCTGCCTAGGTGAGGTGCAGGGTCCACTCTCCTGAGTGTTGCAGCCAATGCGGGGCAAGAAGGGGAGGAGAGGAAACTTTGAACTTTTAAATAGAGCTGAGGCTGTTATAAACTGTGGGGAGTTCTGGAGTTGGATCGAATGCATTTCTCCATTATTTTATGGACACAGGGCTATGGGGGCCAGGGAGTAGAATGTGGTGGTTTGAATAGGTTTGGTCCCCCATAGACTCATATGTTTGAATATGCTCGGCTCATAGGAAGTGGCACTATTAGGAGGTGTAGCCTTATTGGACAAAGTGTGCCACTGTGGGAGTGGATTTGAGGTTTCAGCTGTTTAAGCCAGGCCTGAGGTAACATTTACTTCTGCTGCCTGCAGATCAAGATGTAGAACAGGGTGATGATGCTGATGGTGATGGAGATGATGGCAATGATGATGAAGATGATTGTGGTCACATGGTGGTGATGGTAATGGTGAACTCTAGGCTTAGTCTTAATCCTGCTGCAGGATCACCTCTTGAAAGAAAAAGAGGGAGAGGAGAAAGAAAAGGAGGAGGAGTGGAGGGAGGAGGAAGAGCATCGTGGCTTTCTCTACCTTCCCTTATCTTAGACACAATGGATAAGGTTGTCTCCAACCAGGTTCCCACACCAACTTCACTGGGCACCTCCCAACATCACCCTGATTTACTTCCTGGGCAGCTGGTCCCTTGCCCTGGGGACCCTGGGGCTTGAATGACCTGGGTCTTTCTCATCCTCATACACAATACTTGAGTAATACAGATAATGTGGGTTTGTTTCCAGATGTGAGTGTACAAAATGCTGATGTATAGTGCATACTCCTTTTTTTGTTTGTTTGTTTGTTTGTTCTTTGAGACAGGGTTTCTCTGTATAGCCCTGGCTGTCTAGGAACCAGGCTGACCTCAAACTCAGAAATCCGCCTGCCTCTGCCTCCCAAGTGCTGGGACTAAAGGTGTGCACCACCACCACCTGGCTTTTGTTTTTGTTTTTGTTTGTTGTTGTTGTTTTTTTTCAAGACAGGGTTTCTCTGTGCAGCCCTGGCTGTCCTGGAACTCACTCTGTAGACCAGGCTGACCTCAAATTCAGAAATCCACCTGCCTCTGCCTCCCAAGTGCTGAGATTAAAGGCGAGCGCCACCACCGCCCGGCATGCATACTCCTTTTATAAACTCCTTGAATCCAGTGTCAAAGCTGACTTTCCCAGATTTCACATACAGATGGGCTCTGAGGGATACTTCAAGTCAAATTCCAGCTCTTTGTGGAAAAAAATAATTCCAGGATGGCTAGGAAGGTCTAGCCTTGAAACAAATGTTGACCTCTCCCACCCCAGTCCTAAGCATTTGTTGCTCCAAGGCGCTAGCCCTAGGCACTGGAATTGGGAAGTCTACAAGCCTGAGGTCAGCTCCGAGCACTTATGATTGGAGATTTTCGACTCTGTGCCTGAGTTTCCCAACATGTCCAAAGAAGGAGTGTATTACTCAGGGCTTCTACTCCTGCACAAAACATCATGACCAGGAAACAAAATGGGGAGGAAAGGGTTTATTCAGCTTAAACTTCCACATTGCTGTTCATCACCAAAGGAAGTCAGGACAGGAACTCATACAAGACAGGAACCTGGAGGCGGGAGCTGATGTGGAGGCCATGGAGGGATGCTGCTTACTGGTTTGCTTCCCATGCCTCGCTCAGCTTGCTTTCTTATAGAACCCAGGACTACCAACCCAGGGATGGCATCTCCCACTATGGGCTGGCTCTCCTCCCTTGATCACTAATTCAGAAAATGCCTTACACCTGGATCTCATGGAGGCATTTCCTCAAGGGAGGCTCCTTTCTCTGTGTAACTCTAGCTTGTGTCAAGTTGACACAGAGAACCAGCCAGTACAAGTTGTAATGGCTGCCTAAGAGAGCTGAAATGAGAAGTGTCTGGTGTCTGCTCATAATGGCACATGGATGTGTGCACGGGCAGAGATGGGTGTGTACATGGACAGATGGGTGTGTGCACAGACAGATGGGTGTGTGCACAGACAGATGGGTGTGTGCTCAAAGGGCTGGACAGACAGCTGTGTGTGCAGAGAGACAGCTGTGTGCACAGATAGATGGATGAGTGCACAGACAGGTGTTTACATGGACAGATGGATATGAGTGCAGACAGATGGATGTGTGCATACACACATGGATGGATGCTTAGTGATGAATGAATGTGTGAGTGGATGGGTAGAGAGTAGACAGAGTGGATGGGTGGAGCATTGGTGGAGGGTAAGTAGAAGGTGGTTGGATGAATGGTAGAGAGATAGAGAATAGGTAGACAGACAGACACATGGGTGAGAGGATGGGTGGGCTGACGAGCGAGTGTGGATGGATGGGCTGATGGGTGGGTATATAATGGTTGACAGCAGATAAGCAGATGGGAAATGCACAGATTAGAGACAGTAGTTGGGCTGATGGAAAAGAAATGGATGGGTGGAAGAATCAGTCTCAGTCCACCACATGCTCCTGTGCAGGCTGCTCTTTCTTTATCCAGCCAAAAATTACTAGACAGACTCTGGGTCCTCACCATATTACACAGCTTAGGGCTGGGGTGTGGTGCTGAAAACACATTACTGAAACCCGAAGCAGAGGCATTAAATGGATTAGGCTTCCAAAGTGAAGCTGGAAACCTCTTTAAATCAACAGATTTGTGAGGCAGTCCGAAACAGAGCATGGGCCTGAACAGCAAGATCTCAGAAGGAGAAGTGCAAATGCCCAGTGAACACTTTTTATGCTCAAGATCCGTAACCACCAAGTAAATAACGACAAAACCTGCTTTGAGAGCTGTCTGGGAGAGAAGAGACAATCCATGGTCTAACCCAGGGGTGGAGCCCACGTGCACCGGTAGGGATTGGTCAGTCAAGAGCATCTACTAGTAAAACAGTATCAAGGGTATCTACTGGTAATAGTGGCTTGATTGTTATAGGAGTAAGGAACCACTTGATACTTGGAGCTGAGACCTGGCTAATGTGAAGGAATTCATGCCTGGTAGTGTAAATCTGGTTAAAGACTCACAACTCAGGAGGTCATAGGCACTAGGTAGAAACTACCAGCGTTGTTTTGCTTAATTGACATGTCACCAAAATGCCTTGTAAATATTTCTGTTTCTACCCAGAGATTAGTGCTGCTTCCAACCTTGGTCGGGGAAATGTCTTTTTGCAAGAAGCAGTAGTTAATGCAGAGACTCATAACTGGTCAAAGAACTAAGAAAATGTAACAGTGGGTGCTCAGCCATAGACAAGACATCTATATCAACCTCTGCGAGAGGTCCCGGGAACATCGTGGAAAGGGACATGGCGAGAATGTAAGAGCCAGAGGATGGAGCAGGGCTGTGAAATGCTGTCCTCTGGACAGGACATGGCTACTGCACTCCCGGCAGCTGGGGGTACCGAGCACAAGATCAAGATAGACAGCATTCCAGCGCAGATGATGAGGGGCGGGGCTCGTGATGCTCCGCCCCTAGATCAGGAGGTTTGACAGCTGATGGCAGCTGGAGGAGGGAGAGTGACTCCTTGGGGCGTGAGCACTGGTAGGGTGCCTGTGCTCTGGTGACCCCACACCCATGCACACCTGGGTAGCACTATCTGAACCCTGTCGGTTTAAAATAAATAAAGTCAGGAAAGGGACATGAGGGGAGCCTGGGGACACCTGGAGGAGGCAAGGGGAGATGGGTATGATCAAAATACATTGTATACATGTGTAACATTCTCAAAGAATAGGTAAAAGTTATATAGTAAAGTTGTAGAGACTACATAAAGGGCACACAGTAGCATAACCACGCTACACCAAGTCAATGGGTAAAAAATAAAATAAACATAAAAATAAATAGGGCCTGGGAGATGGACAGAGGGAGGGGACAGCAAATTCCCAGCAGGTGTGCTACTCGCTGGTCCTGTGCCTTGGTAGTATGGTTTACTCTGCCGGTCTGAATTCAGCCCATGTTTTAAAACTTCATAGAATATTGTGGGTATTCTTCCCATGTCACAGATGGGGAAACTGGGGCTCCTCAAGAGCATTGGGCATTTACAGTATGTTTCTCCGAAGTCATTAGAGGGCTGGAGGCTGAATCTGAGAAGTCATATGCCACATTTATTGGCCTGGATTTTCCCAGTGACTCAGTTTCTCCTCATCCTTCAGTTACCACTGAACCAAGCACACACTCTGAACCAAATCCTATGCCAGTTCAAGAGTCCCCTTTAATGACCCACTGACCTCAAATTTCCCACAAACTTGGAGCCAAGATTCGGGGGGGGGACAACGGTGGGAGTGGCCCCCATCATGCCCAAGAGCTCTGGCCACTCCACGAGGCTCTGCAGCAACTTCAGAGACATCATTCAAAAGCATCAAGGGGAAGCTCTGGGAGGGAGGGTCATGAGTCACCACAACTCCTCCCCGCCATGGTAGTAATGCCAGCCTCCACCAAGCCAAACCAGGGGCGGGCAGGGGCTGTGAGTTCAGTTTATAGGTCTCTTGGGCCATTTTCGGGTCTGTATCAGTGGCAGGCAGCAGGTCAAGTCTGTTATGACTGGGCCGTTTCCAGCCCTCAGTGGTTGGAGGCAAAACCAGCCTTACATAGTCGCTCATCCCATGTCCCCAGCTACAGCTTTCCTTGATGACACTCCAACCTCGGCACTTTCTAATGTGCCCTTCCCCGGGGAAGGGGGGAGGCACAGCCTCCAGCCCTCCCCTCCCCTTCCTCTTCTAATGAGAAGGGTAGGAATGGCTTCTGAGGAAGATGGTGGGTCTTTCTGTGTTCCAGCCTCATGCTAGGAGCACCTGGGAGTCAGTACTGCCCGAGTATGCCCTGGGAGTTTAGACCACAGGGGGACCCAGGAGCATCTACTTACAAACCAGCCCCTCCCAGGTATTATTGAGGTATCCTAGTCAGAGAGCCATTTCTGTGGCTCTCTGTTCATGGTTTTCAGAGCCACATGAGAAGGGTCAAAAATGAGCTCCCCACTGTCAACACTTCCTGTTCAGTAAATATGGAATGTAGCCAGGAATTGATACCATTATTTATAGTTATTTTTAATTGGCATGCAAAGTAATGGGTTCCAGGGAACGGAGGTCGGAGCCAGAGAGCTTGTTTAGTGTGTATGAAGCCCTGAGTTCGATACTAGCTATCGTAAAGAGAGCAGTGGGCTCCCTGTGGCATGTCCATACTAACTTAGCCTTGTTGAGTCCCTCCTCCCAACTGTCAAAGCTCTTTCGGAGAGCTTCTCTAAGCCAAGGGCTGCAGGCCTGTCAACCCAGCAGCTCAAGAGGCTGAAGCAGGAGCATACAAAGTTACATCATTCAAGGCCAGCCTGAGCAACATAGGGAATTCAAACCAACCAGGCAACTCCAGCCTGGATTGGGCCATGGTTGCTGCTCACCATATCAGGGATACCCACCTCACCCTTCAGGGTCATCTTAGGGTCACTCCAGGTCTCCTAGGACCCACTCAAGTTACACGGGCTCCCGTGTGAGCTCTAGGGCGGAGATGTTTGGGGTACCCTAAAGCCAGCTGCTGAGTGACACAGTCCACAGGGTTCATGCCTGTGCTCGGGAGGGATCCAAGAGCTGCCTTTGGCAGGTTTTACTCTAACATCCTCCCTGCTGCCAGCAGTCCTCACAGCTGTCCACACCCAAGATGCTCATGCCCAGATGCTTAAGGGCAGGTGCCTGGCCTCTCTCCTGAAACATGGGTCACTTCGGTCCATAGTGGGACTTCTTGCCTGATGCCTAGAGACCCTGGCCAAGAGGTGCCAACCCCACATCCCACCCATAGAACGATATCTTCTACCACCAAAGTAAGAGAAGCTTCTGAGGCCAGCTGTGCCCATGGTGGGGAAGCTGTGGATGCGTCAGCATTTTAGGATTACAGAAATCTCCACAACCCTGGTCCTTAGCCTAATAAAACTTTATTTATAAAAATACAGGCTAGCCAGTCACAGCAAATAATGGTTCAGCATTTTCATTTTTGCCCCTACTCTAAAATACCATGTATGTTGATCACCCAGATTTCAGAAACACTCTCGTTCGTTTTACGTTGCTGGAGACAGAACTCAGGGACTCATCCACGTTGGGAAAGCACTCTGCCACCACCAGGCTGCACCCTTGGCCCTCAAGTGCATTCTACAGGTGACCCTGCCCTGGGTCCCACTTCCTGAATCTGCCTGGCCTGGCAGAGCACACTTGAGGCTCATGAGTGGTGGAGCTTGGATTTGGAGGTGCAGCTATGGTTTTCTAGGTCCTGCCCTTCTTGGTGATCCTTTGTATTCACAGAGAATGCTCTGGGGTCCATTCTGCTGACGGGGCACAGCCCTTGCCAGGGGTACTGGCATCAAAGCCTTTTCAACTTTAATGATGTATGACATCTTCGAGACAAAATACGGTTGGGCTAATCATATTTTAATAGCCCTACCTTTCCACAGAGCCCACCCCACCCCACGCACAGTGATGATCTAACTTCCCAGCTCTGATGAAGCCTCATTCCAACAAGGCATTCAGTTTCCCCACTTACGAGTCTCTCTCCCAGATGTCGGATGCCGGGGAACTCTCCCGAACAACTCCACAAATATAATCTTTAATATTGGATGTCAGTTTGGGTGTTCCACTCAATTTCCTGGAAAGAGCTTGAACCGCCTCTCCTTTGGGGTGGGACATCCAATCAGCTCCGCACTCCCAGGCCGGTGGAGTGACGCGTAATACCATAGAACCGAGCGCTCTAATTTCTGAAACGAAAATTTGGAGCAGATGTAAGGAAAATGTGTCATTTATTTCCAAATGCAGCCAGGTTATCAGGCCAGGCAGGCAGGCAGGCAGGCAGGAGGGAGAGTTAGCAAGGACCAAGTTTGTGAACCCCCTTCCCTCCGCTCCGTGGCAGGGTCTCTGGGTAGCCCACCTACCCCCAAAGGGAAGTCAGGCAAAGGTGGCTAGCATAGCACCCCATTCTTGAGGGGGAATGAGGGTAAGATGTAGAGGCTTAGAATAGGCTTTTCATTGGAGTTGAGCTAGCTCAGGCTAGCCCCAAGTTCACTATGTAACCCAGGATACCTTTAAATTGATGCTCCTCCTGCCTCTACCTCCCCAGTGCTGGGATTACTGGGATGCACCATCCCAGCCCTGGAACCCAGGGCTTCTTGTGTGCTAGGCACTGTACCATCTGAACCACAATCCTTGCCTCTGACTTGGCGTTTCAGAGCTACGCCTTGGGATGCAGACACAGAGAAGAAGTCAGCCCGTTTCCAGATATCCAACCCAGTTGGAACCCAGGCTCATGAATGTCCTCTGTCCAGCTGTCTCTTAATTTCTTGAGGTCACCCAGTTCTTTGAGCCTTGAAGTTTCTGTTCCTGGCAGAGTTTCCTTGGTAACTTTATGCTGAAGTAAGCTGCAGAGAGAGCCCCAGGGCACTGTCATGGGTGGAAACAGAGCCTCAGACATCCAGGGCTGGAGAGGCCCCGGACCAGAGCAGACAGTGTGCCAAGGGTGGGAATCCTGGATCAGGAGACTTCTTTTCTAAGAAGCCACAGGCACCTCAGTGCCCCATTCCTTGAGGAAATGATACCCCATCACCCTGAATTGGGCCCTTCCCTGCTGCAGATGGTGACAGAACTAACAGAGTTGGGAAGTAAAATGCAGGCGCAGACAGGACAGTGAACTCCTGAGACCTGTGTGCTTGTTCTGGGTGGGCCTTCCTGGGAATCCGATGTGAAGTCAGAGAGTTGGGTGTAGTCCCAGTTCTCCTGCACCTCTGAGGAACTCACTTCACCATCCGGGCCTCAATTTCCAAACCAGAAGTGGGATGGAGGAGCTTGTAAGTCTGTCCTAGAGCTCAGATTTCTCCCCATTACCTCTGCTCAGGACAGAGGGGGAAGATGGGGCCAGTTGACTCATTTTTGCCAGGATAGAAGGCGATGTGAGGATGGGAGTCCTTTGCCCCAAGCGGAACTCTAGGAGCCGCAGCTCTACTGCTGCTCGGGGGAACTGTGTGGGTGGTTCCTGGCCACCTCCTCAGTTCTTGGTCTGGCTGAGCATTCAGCAGTATGTCTGTCCCTGACAAGGTTATGGGACCCCAGTTTCCTTCTCACTCCCCATAACAAGTGAGTGGGCTTCCCATCTGCCGACGTTTAGGGGATCCATTACTGATCGAATTATAAAAGATGATCCTCCTCACAGCTGTCTGCAAAGCTAACCTAGCCCCAGTGACCAGAGTCAAAGAATGAAGACTGTGGGGCAGGGTGACTGGGACATTCTCTGCAAGGGCTAGCCTGGTGTTGGAGGGGTGGGATCATGAAATGACCCAGGAAAAAAAGGAGAAGGCTCTTGGCTTCTGGGGAAGACAAGCTATCTCTCTGTAGACCTCATGTCTTCATGGTAAAATATGGACTCCTGAGCCGCCGCACGATACCCGACCCATCACACATCACAAGACTGGACAGTGAGTCCTAGTTAGGACTGTGTCAGTCCCTCTGCCGCATCGGGCACACATTTGTCCTGTCGCAAAAACCCTCCTACAGTCCTGGCTCTGCTGTGAACACTAGGGACACTCAGGAACACAGGAGCAGCCCCTGGACCCAGGTATATGGACACTCGAAAGTCAAGCCATGCCTCCCATCCCCCCTTGCTGGTAGCTGAGGTCATTTTTTATTTTATTTTATTATTGTTATTATTTTTTTTTTCAAGACAGGGTTTCTCTGTATAGCCCTGGTTGTCTTGGAACTAACTCTGTAGACCAGGCTGGCCTTGAATTCAGAAATCTATCTGCCTCTGCCTCCCAAGGGCTGGGATTAAAGGCGAGTGCCACCCCCACCTGGCACTGAGGTCATATTTTACAGCTAATAAAATTAAGGTAAGAATTTGGTCATCTTGCCGAGAGGAGGTGGCACACACCTTTAATCCCAGCACTTGGGAGGCAGAGGCAGGCAGATTTCTGAGTTCAAGGCCAGCCT
>JADRCC010571628.1:523-12627 GCA_019843855.1 Hylomyscus alleni
AAGGAGGGAGGAAGGAGGAGGGAAGGAGGGAGGAAGGAGGAGGGAAGGAGGGAGGACGGAGGAGGGAAGGAGGGAGGAAGGAAGGAAGGAAAATGGAAGGAGAGAAGAGAGATAAAGAAGAGAAGTCTGAGGAGCTGGAGAGGTGGTTGGAAATAATAGTGTTGGTTGCTCTTCCAGAGACAAGATGGGTTCAATTACCACCCACGGGGGCCTCAGAACTGGCTTTGAGTCCAGTTCCAGGATCCCCACTCTGACATACACACATGTAGTACACACACACTGAGGCAGGGAAAACACTCATACACATAAAAATACATTTTTTTTGTTAAAGAAAGAAAGGAAAGGAGAAAGGAAGAAAGTTTGAGTCCAGTGCCATGGCGTCACAGACCACTGCCAACATTGCTCTTTAGCCTCCCATATGCAGAGTGCTTGAGTTTTAGGTACTCTGAGGGGAATTCCTTCTAATAGAAAATGTGATTGCTTTGCTGTGCTGCTTAAGCCTTGCTGTGAGAATGACTGACTAGAAGTGTGTGCTGAGAGCCATTAAGAATAGGGCTTGAGTTTACACTTAAAGGCCCCAGATGGAGGCATAAGTTGACTCCATTGTTGGTAGTCTGTCACGTCTTCATATAAAACTCTCTTGAAGTCAGATTTCCTGGGAATCAGAGTCCATCCCTTGGTTTGCCTCGTGGCCCATCACTATTAATCCTCCTTTTAGACCTACTTATTGTATTCTGTTTCAAAACACTTCCTCTACTTCAATGAGCCCTCTCATTCCACAATCAAAAACAAAATTATATATGCTGACAGAGAAAATGAGTGAATAAGTAGAATAAGATAAGGTCGAGGAGAAAAGAGCAGCATTGTAGATTCCAATGTTTGTCTCTGAGCCACCTCAGAAGTCTACAACCCTTTCCTGCAAATGTACTTTCCTCAAATTGGCTAGATAATGTATACATAAGTTACTTAATTGACTGTCTCAGTTTTTATATTATAAATGATTTCCTTCTTGTTAATTAAGTTGATCTTGCCCTTAAAAGAAATATAAACTATTGTTGATTTTTAAATTCAACACTTAATAACATTTTCTTCAAGTAAGTTCATGCCAAAGGAAATTAAAACTACTATTTTAATTAACCTAGCTTCGTCATTTGACCAACATTTCATGTTTTATCTAACTCAAGCAAATTAAGCACCAAACGTCTCCCGTTTAGTGAACATTTATTGAGCAGTCATTGAAGAAAACCAACGTTTTTGCTAAAACTTCTGGAAGCATTTATTGTCCTATTTCAATGTTTCTGTACATAGAGTGGAGCAGCACTCCTCCCACAACAGAGTGAGTAAACAAAGAACTTTGATACTTATGGAAAGCCAAGGCCAGCATTCAAACTGACCTGGCAGGGCTTGGGCTTATGAGAGTGGAGTCTGGACATGGACTTCAACTCTGTGGACACAGATGATCCTCAATGTGCAACCCCCAGAAAGGAAAGCTCATCTTTCCACATGCTAAGGTCAGACTCAACTTTTAATGGAAGTTACTCTTCTTTCCTCTTCAGCAATTCCCTCGGCAGCCTCCCGGGCACCAAGTTTCCAACAGTATGTTCCTTCACCAGGCTAGGTGGAACATATTTAACATACATTTACGACACAGAAGGAACATATCAAAAGATTCAGGTTTAACAGGTATTTATATGAAAGGCTATTTATTTTGAACAAAGGGGGACCAGCACTGACACAGGGAAGACTTGAATGTCTAGAGTACAAATAATTCTCTATTTGGGGGTCCTGAGGACTTACAGCAAGTGGTTGTAGAGTAATGAATGTTTGTGATTCACTAGCTGCTGTTTTAAGATGCAAAGCACACCATGACATCAATGATGTTCTTTCGAATCTCCACGGACAGGCTATTACAATGAAAGCACTTGGGCAAGAACAGAGCACTCCAATATATATTTGATGAAATTTCAGTGTTTCGACAATGATGATTCATTAACATTTCATAATTTATAGGGTGATGAAAATACCCCCAGATTGGCTTAGAAGTACAAGTTTTATTTATAGAAGCTGCTCATGAAATTTTAGTAATAACATTTCTATACTAAGAACTTCTGAATGGTCCTTAGCATGAATTTAGTGTACCTTTAAGAAAACAATCAGTATTTACTCAAATAACACTTTCTCCCCCTGAAAGAGTAAATAGGATTTTAACTGCTTCTTTTCTTTTCTCACTTTCCATCTTCCTTCAGCTCCTAGACAACAAAACAATGGCCCTTTCTTCTCGAGGAAGAGAAAACTCAATAAATACAAATGGCTACAGGGCCTCAGAGCAGTGAAATTATGGCTTTCCAAGGACTTAATTTTCCCTCATGAAGAAACACTTTTAAAAGGAACCTTTCCCAACACACTTTAAAGTCGGGCTTATTTCAATGAAATAATTATTTTGGCAACGCTAAACATTGCTGACTGATAAATGAGACCCAAATAATTAAGTTCTGTTCTTTTACAATCGAGATTTAGTGTAGTCATCAATCTGGGTAAGAATTTAGAGTCTGGAGACTTTGGAAGATGAACAAGCCACTAACTGAAATTGGTCATGTGGGAAGGTGGTTAAATGAGTGCTCAGTTTAAACATAGCTGTGGATAACTTTCATGTCTTCATCTTCATTAGAACTTTGCTGATTCATTGCTCATTTGTTCCTGCACTAACTTGGACACAGTGTGAAAACAAACAAAAGAAAAAATAATGAACAAATAATTCAGTGCATCCAAAGAGCATCACGCTGAAAATATGGTTTAACAGTAGGCTATAGGAAAAGTTCCATTTTAATATGAGAAGCACAAGAAAAGCAACGTTATTATGAAAAACATGAAGAATGTAAACATTAAAAGTGATAGGAAAGAGAGAAGGAGAACACACAATACTTTGCATGGGTGTCTGTGGCTCTGAGATGCCTGCCTAGGTTTCCAATGCTGTTTATCATCTACCTAATTCACACTTCCAGTCTTAGAATCAGACATACGGCTTTCATATCTTAAGCAATACCCACACTGCTCCATCTATTCCTTCTCCCTCCAAATGCAAAAAAAAAAAAAAATGCTATGTCCAGAGAGATGCTCACATGCGATATTTCTCCCTGGGCTGAACTCCAGATTTCAGCAGACAATGCACTTAGCAGGTCATGGGCACAACATCAAATCCAGGGAGAAGCACAATTGTGTTTCTTAGTAACTACGGATAATCACAACCAACTACAGATACATAATGCATATGGATAAACATGTGTGCACACAGTACCTACATGAAATAATATTTAAACATCTTTTGCTAAGAGATGTGCACATTAGAAAAAGGGGGAATGAATGCGTCCTTAGCTCAGGGACCAAGGCAGACACCATGAACAGGTGATATCATTGTCATTTCAGTACCGGAGGGGAAAGCCAAATAAGGACATGTATGCTATCACGAAAGAAAGAGGTTTGCTCAAGATGTCCTGGGGCTCCCCACGGAGTGGAGGGAGAAGAGGCTCCCTCTGCTTCTGAGCCCACTTCCATCCACGTTAACATCAACGCTAGGGTAGGAGCCATGGACTCTAAAACCACGGTGTGGGCATATGTACAGAGGAAATTACACTTTGTTTATTAAAGGGGACTCCTCTCCCAGAACCATACAATCTTACTACTTGAAGGTGCAAAAATGATTGCACATCCATAAAGAGAGCGGGAGAGGGGGGGGGGGGTGTCGAGAAATAAACCCCGCCCAAGAGCCTCTAAGGGAAACAGGTGCTAGCAGGAGAAAATAGTCAGTTGCTCAAAATGCTTAAAAACTCCACCTTCCTTATTCTGAAAACAATTTCAGTGCAGGAGGGAGATCTCATTGCTTGCTTCTGAAGCTCCATTCGCTAGGCTGCTTGTCTGAATCAGTCAGATCTAAGTTTTGCACTTGCGCATGGTTTCTGTTGTCGACTACTCTTACTCTCTGAACCAAGAAGTCCCTTTCCAAAATGGGTAAGTCGACTCAGACCCTCACTCCTCCAAGTCACCACTTTTATTAACCTGTGAGCTGTGTCTGTGTCGCCCAGCCTGGCCCCAGAACAGTCACCGGGAACAATGAGCCAGAGGAGGGACCCACCCAATGAGCACCTGCTAGCGGGCGCATAAGCCTGGGCGCGGGACGCTCGGGCCTCGGGTTCTGGTTCCCCACCCTGCTCCTCCAGACACCAAGAAAAACCTGGAAGCAGGTGGTTCCCTACATCCGACTCGGCGCTCCCAAGTCAGTCCTGCCTCCCAACACCCACCAGTTAGAGCCGCTGTACCTAAAAACACAAACCCAGCCGGGATACGGGGTGGTCCAGCCACCACCACCCACCGGCCCGGGCTCTGGAACGCACCGACGCCCGGTAGTCCGTACCGAAATCCCCAGGGCTGTGGGGTGGAGAGAGGTGGAGCCGGGAGCCTTAAAGTGGCTTCCTCTGGCCCGCCCCCGGCCTGGCAGGGCTCTGGGATCCGGTAAGACACAAAAGATGGGCAATATCAGAGCCTGCCACTGTGCCGTCGCCTGGGTGAGCGGCGGGGCCTCGGGCGGGTCCATGTCACTTCTCCCCACTGTCCATTCCCGCTCCCTGGTCTTAATCTTGGTTTCCTAGTCCCATCCCCTGCTCCCTGGTTCTCGTCCCCTCTTTCTAGTTTCCATTCCAGCTCCTGGGTTCCTATCCCTGATCCCCGGGTTCCGCCCGCTGCAGGAGCATCCCTGGACGCTGCTGAGCACCGCGCGCTTCCCGGGAGCTCGAGTGGGCAGCGAAAGGCGCCGGTGGCCGAGACGAGAAACACTTACTTACCGGGAAGGCTGAGCACCTCTTGCTTCTCACTCGCAGGTGTCCGGCTTCGGGGCCCCGCGAGGTCGTTGGCACAGCTTGGAGCTGGGCACTTGGCGAGCCCGGGACACCCTAGTCGCCGCTCAGCTGCGCGCTGTCACCGCACCCGGCACACCAAGGCACCATCCACAGCCCCAGGCCTCTCTCCCGCTCTCCCGCGTCGCCGCTCCAGGCAGACCACACCCTGTCACCCCCGCAGCCCTCCACTCCTGCCTCTTTGACACTTCACCGGTTACTCCGCCGCCCGGCGTCCTCCCACCCCCTCAGCCCACGTGCTTCTGCGCTCGCTCCCGGCTCCAACTTCCCCCGCCGGTCCCCGCCCTCCTGGGAACCTCTGGACTGGGCTGAAAGGTATTTGGTCCTCCCACAAGCCCACCTAGGTCCTCGGATTGATGGTGTCACTGCGATGGTGTCATGTGTGCTGTGTATAATGTGTGAAGATGTATTTTTTTGTTGAGCCATTCATTACTTTTTTTTTCTTTTAATATTAGAGCGGTGCATTTATTTCCAGGCTTCAATCGTTGAGCAGTCGCTGGCCTTGGTATCTATCAGCCCAGCTGGTTCCACTTGCAAAAACCATCCTAAAGTTCCGGCTTGGCCTGTCATTTCCTATTATCCTGTGTTTATTTATTATTTTTATTTACTTATTTATTATTTATTTGTTCGTTTTTGATCAGTATCTTACTATTTACTCTTTCTCCTTCCAGTAAAGTTTGAAGTTGCTTTCTGAGGGTTCCCTCCTCCTCTGTCCAGCCACATAGACTCTAGGAAAATTTTCATCTTTCCCTGTTATAACTTAAGCAGACTCTAGTATAATCCTCAAGATATAGTATATATTCACAAATGCCCCCAAATGCTCTTAAATTATGATGACAAACTTTGGTCATTTTATACCACACTGAAATGAGGCATTCAATTGCACACTTGGCTGTATCCCAAACACTAGGTCCTGGAGAAAGCCAGGAACATTTTGCATTTGGCTGAGTGATTTCTCATTCTATGATGAGGTTTAGCGGGGTTAATAACTGGTGATCACTAAATGTGACACTTTTAAGCTTTCTCTAGAAGTCTCTCACACATGCACGATCTGGCCTTTCTTAACACAGTGCTTGGATGTCCACCTGTCCAGCCACAAACCATTTTAAGTCTCACCACTATAGACAGCCAGCTATCCAGACTCTTCTTTCTTTAAAATAATATATATTATTTTACTTCTTCTTTAGTCTCAATCTCTTAACTAAGAGTTTTAAGAAACAAAACAATGATCACTTAAAGGTCAGATCTCTGTTATACCATTTGCCTTACCTCTTATATAAAACATATTTGCTTTTATTTTGCCCCCCAGCTATTCACCCCCATATAACCTTATCACTTAAGTTTCTCCCTTGAAACAAACAGTGCTTCATGCTTATTAACCTAGAGAGATGATCCACAAACCAGCACTGCATCTGTTTTATAGATGATACCAGGAGAAGGGGAAGGAACCAAACAATTATCACCAATTACTACACCAAGGACAAGGTTCCCAGCAATCTACTTGGTCTTAACCAGCACAGGACATGCCTCACCACAATGTCTTATACTCAATAAGCAATGAATATTTCAATATAACCCACATGTATTCGTTCACATTTAGCTTCATTGCAGGAAACTGAAGAGAAGTCTGGATGGACTATTGAGACAGAGTTGGTCACTGATGTTTGCCACCAGATTATAAACTCTCAGTGAAGTCATGGGCACTATCATTTGCATATAAAACATGGGGTATTCACGATCCATTTTAGATGTCTGGATGGAATAACTCAGCCTTCAAATTTGGATTCAAGGTCCCTCAGGATCTGTGAGAGACCCCTTGGTTAAACTGATTTTGACTTAGTCCACTGCCAGGCAAATTTTTGACTTCCAGAACCTTGGCTTCCAGCAATGTAACCCTCAAGTCATAGGGTTAGCAGACACTGAAGACAGTCACATCTCAGTCCCTGGAACCTCTAAATGTTGCCTGTGATGACAAATGACTTTGAATATGTAGTTAATAATCTTCAGGTGGAGAGGTTATCTTGACTTTTGAGGATCCTAAATGAGGCCACATGGTTTCAAGAGTGGGAGTCAAAGGAAGAGTTAACATAGAAAGGAGCGAAATGTGTTTGAAGGCAAGGATTACTGCAATGTAGCCACAAGCCAGCCAGTCGCAGAGGACACCAGGAGACTAAAAAGTCTCCCACACAGATCCTGGGATCTATGTTGTTTTCTATCCAGTGAATGAGATTTTGGAAATATGGCTTCTAGGGCTGGTGTATAGCAGTCTCCTCCAAAATCAAAATATTCCATCCTTTAGGAAAGCTCCCTAAGTAAGAGATAAATAACACCCCTCCCACAAAATAGATTCTAGAGCTCTCTGAAACTAACGATATTCTCAAGGCCTTTCTCTGCCAGAGGAAGCAGAGGCCATGTGCAAAGAAGGTCCTCAGACAAGAAGAGCTGCCTGGAAGAGGTTTAGATGAACGGACAAACCTGGGAAGGACAGGCTCCAACTTGTTGAGCTGACTGCAGACTGTGCAGTGTGCCTGAGTTCCCAGCTTTGCAAGATGTTGCCTATGCTGGGATGAGCTGGGGTGAGTAGATAGGTGTGTTTTATATTCCCAGCAAAAGTTTTGTCAAATAACAAGGATTAACCCAAAATAAATTTATAGTAATTTATTATAGCATCTAAAGGAGACACATTATTGAATATGGGAGGTGTCTTTACATCCCTGTGGGACAAAGAATCAGAAGACATCTCAAACAATTAGGCATTGTCCTTTTCAGTGGTCAGGGCAACCAGCTATTGAGCACAGAAGAAGGATTGGCTTCCAGTGTAGAGTTACATAAAATTCTTCTGATCTAGATGTTGCTGTTTTATTTCTTTAAAAGAAATCAAGTAATTTTTATTCAAAAATTCAAGTATTTAAATTCTTATATCAGCTACCCAAGAATACTATCTAAAGCATACAGAAATTAAAATTTTTCTTTCAGTTTATAATATGTAGGATTTCTATATCAATGTTTAGAAATGCAGAAATTGCCTGTTTTCAGATAAGGAGAGTCTCCAGTTAACAGAATAAAGCTGTATTTGAGTCACGTGCTGACCCCAGAGATTGGCTCCACAACCCCAGACCTACATCAGCTGTCATGTGCTTATTTAAATATTCTAAAATAAAAAATAAATAAAGTAAGATGTAGCTCCTTTTTAAGTATACGTGCTAAAATTACCTAGTGGATTGCAAAAATATACTCACCTTAAGTTAAAGCATGAATTTTTAAGCTGATAAACCTTTTATAAACTCTTCCTCAATATACTCAAGATTCTCTTGATCTTTGAGAGATCCATGTACTTGATATTAAAATATAGTAAATATAATTTGATTATTTTTAAACAAGGTAAAACAGAACACATCCATTTAAACTGCAGATGGTCAGTTTATAAATTTTTAATATGACTTAATATTCTATGTAATGTTAGGGACACTGAATTGTCTTTGTTTCACATCATGTCATTAACAGCATAATAACTGGAACTTGTGAACCTAAATTAAAGTTATTCATTGATTCTCCACTGGCCTGTGGCTGTCTCTTTACTTCAGAAAGCAGAAAAGAGAGAATGAGTTGACTCCTGTAAAGTTTAGTCTCACAGCCCCCAAATGCTGAACCACTGGGAGATTTCTAATTAGCTTGTACAGTGTTCAGTATCTTACTGTTCATCAGACAAAGAACTGAATTCCAGTGTGCCTTTTCTCCCTTATAGCGACTTTACCCTCATTCATGGGTTCTTAAGTGCAGAGTTTCTGGCCATCAGTAGCTGAAATATTCTGCCTGTTTTGTGATTTGTCTTCTAGGATTTCTAGCATCAGGGTGTCCAAAAAGACAAAGGAAAAGTGGAGTGCTCATGTATGAGGTCTGAAGCCTGGGAGAGAGCAGTCAGGTAAGTCAGTAAATTAGTTGCAACCTCGTTTCCACAGAAGCAGAGTGCAAACCTTTTAACCGATGTATGTCTTGGGGGTGGTGGTGGGGGCTGTCTCTGTAGGCAAAAGCACCTGCTGGCGGGGGGACAGGAGCTGGGACAGCAGGTGGATAGGTGGCTCAAGTAGAATCCTAGCTCATGAGAGGTGAACACAGAAGCACTCCATTAAACAGGCTAGCTAGACTAGGGAGTTGGGGACTGTGTGCCAATGAGAAATCCTGCTTTACTATATAAGGAAGAGAATGATTGAGGAAATACCCAACAACCAGGCCTCTAGGTACACGTAGACATATGTGAATATTCACACACACATGGTCCACATACATGTGAACTTAAGTATCACATACACATAAATGCCAAAGATTAAGATATGTGAAGTTGCCATTTTTACATGTTCATTAGATCCTAGGAGTCTTCACATTGGATTACCAATGTTTGGAGACAAGAGTTACACAGTTCCATGAGGTACTTGCTTGTTGAGTAAAACTAGCTTCTTCCTTCCTTCCTTCCTTCCTTCCTTCCTTCCTTCCTTCCTTCCTTCCTTCCTTCCTTCCTTCCTTCCTTTCTTTCTTTCTTTCTTTCTTTCTTTCTTCCTCTCCTTTTTACTTATTATTTCAAATCATGTGAACAAATCCATGAAACATGTGAAAAAAGCAAGGAAGTGTCCAACGCTGGAGGCCCCGGGCCTGGGACTAGGGTGAGGGGCCTGGCCCTCAGCAGGCAGCGGCGGTTCCTAGATTAGCGCTAAGCAGCTACATTTAGGTTAATGGAGACTGGGCCCGGGGCTTCAGGGCAGGGCCCTCAGTGATGTTAGCAGTTGTCTGGAATAGCCCTTGGAATCCAGTTCCGTGGAGGGCAGGGCAGGGGGCCACTCAGAGAGGGATGGGTGAAAACACGCAGACACACTCAAGGCACAGAATCGCTGGAAAGGGGTGCGGGTAGGGGGTTTGGGGGTGCTGGTCAGGACCTGACAGTTTTAAATAGGTTTCTCTAAAAAGTTTTCTAGATTTGCAGTTTTCCTCTTTTTTTTTTTCACTTTCCTTTTTTTTTTTTCAAGCTACGTGACTGAGCAGGTGGGCTTTGTCTCCAGGAATGGCGGTATCTCTAACTCTCTTGTGCTTTTTTGGGGCCTCCAAGTGGCAGAGTGGAGTAGGCAGGAGGCTCCCATTCTGCCAGGCCCACTGTCCCTCAGAATAGGCCATAGTCCTTCAGGTCGTTCTTGATGATGACGTCAGTAATGCCATCAAACAGAAACTGCACGTTCTTGGTGTCAGTGGCGCACGTGAAGTGCGTGTAGATCTCCTTGGTGTCTTTGCGCTTATTCAGGTCCTCAGACTTGCTCTGGATGTAGCTGGCGGCCTCGTCGAACTTGTGGACCCCCATGTACTCAGGGAAACAGATGGTCGGGGGCTCTGTGTGATCTTCTCTTCGAACAGGTCCTTCTTGTTGAGGAAGAGATGATGAGGTGTCTGTGAACCACTTGTTGTTGCAGATGCTGTCACAGCTTTATGCTCTCACGCATGCGATTCATCTCCTCATCCTCAGCCAGCACCAAGTCATAGGAGCTCAAAGAGACCCAGAAGATGATGGCCGTGACACCCTCAAAGCAGTGGATCTACTTCTTCCGCTCAGATCGCTGACGACCCACATCAAACATCTTGAAGTGTACGTCCTTGAGGGTGAAGTGTTTTTCGACGATGCCTGTGGTCTTCACACGAGTCCACAGCACATCCTGCTGTGTAGGGATGTAGTCACTCTGTGCAATGTGTGAAACTAGTTTCTAATCACTTTGCACTTTAGATACCTCAGTGTCAGAAGGGACAGCCATAGCCGTCTGCTAATGTTGTTAATTCTTGATAAAATACCTGTATGTCTGACATAAAGCCTCATACTGAGTGCTTGTTCAATATGTCTCAATGCATTTTTGCATTGACATAATCACACACTGTGTTGAATCTTCCAGTCATTCTCGTTGCAAAGATTTGTACATATTAAGTCCTTAAAATCTATTAATCATATAAAAGAGTGGAAGGATTGAGGCAACTTTGCTAAAAGTGTTGTGAAACTGACAGAGTACTGTGGAATTCTAAAAGATGAGTGCTAATAGTAATAATTAATAAGAAATAATGGGCAATACTACCAAGTCTTTGATTCTGGCTGAGCCTCAGAGAACTGCACTGCAAGGAATGTTTGATGCTTTGCTTTTTCATCTAAAAAGTCGACTGAGAGATCTCCTGAACAGCAACATTTATTGATCAATGGAAGCTGTTTCATTCATTCTGCCTTCTTAGTAGAACTCCCCATCCATCCCTCAAGCACCTATTACTTTTACTATATGTTGACATATCTATGTACATTCAATTAGAGGTGGCTGCATTGAAAAGCAAAGATCAAGTCTGTCTCCTTCATCAGGAATGTGAAGACCAACTGGCTGCAACTAGTGCAATTGTGCAGTCATCAGGATGAAACTGCCAGCTACACCTCTGGACCACCTTGGACCTCTGATGTATATGGAACCACCATTACTGCAGTACACGCTGGAGACAGAAAGAAGGGACAAAAGGAAAAAATGCTTGTAAAAATGAATCTTTCCAGTTAAAACATACCTCATTTCTAATGGGATTTTCTCCAGACAAGCAGTGATTGTTAATGTCATAGATTAATATTTTACCTTAAATAATTGTGTGATTATACTTTTATTAGCACAGAATCCCTCGTGTTTTTGTCTGACACATCTTCCTTTTTATTTATTTTTAATTAGGTTACCGAGTATGAAGTTTCATTATAGCACTATCAAACCTAATTTTGTTTGTGTAGATTTTCCTTCCTTCTTTTGGATCCATTCCCCTGTTGCCCCAATTGTCCCCTTCTGCCACCAGTAGCCTCATTCCTACCTTCACATCATGTGCATTCTAGCAGTTTCCCATTCTACAGAACCTCATTCTCCCCTCTTGTGGTCTCAGTTTTAGTTTCATGGGCTACACCCACAGTCACTCACACAGTCAGTCATACACACACACACACACACACACACACACACACACACACACACACACGTACAGACACACGCACAGACACAGTATTATGTGGCTAGAGACATACTGGTTTGTTTCTGTAACCTCTATGGTATCTTTCTTTTCTTTCTTTTCTGTCCTCTCTCCCTCCCTCCTTCCCTTCTTCCCTCTCTTACTTCTTTTTTCCTTCCCTCCCTCCCCTCCATCCTTTATTCCCTTCCT
>JADRCC010571629.1:3046-19934 GCA_019843855.1 Hylomyscus alleni
GAAGGAAGGAAGGAAGGAAGGAAGGAAGGAAGGAAGGAAGGAAGGAAGGAAGGAAGGAAGGAATTCGTGATGGGGGAGCAAGGAGAACAGACTTAAAGGCCTGTCGACATGTAAGGTTCCAGAAAAGTGGCCTTAGGGACTATTTCCTGATTGGGTCCGCAGTAGCAGAGATGAAATATGGATTTAGCAAATATTAATTCAAGAATACAGGAGGAGAATATATGCAAGCCACAGTGACTTTTAGAAGTGTCCAACCATTGATCTAGTCAAGGCATATCAAAATTAACTGGCTCTGTGTGTGTGTGTGTGTATGTGTGTGTGTGTGTGTGTGTGTGTGTGTGTGTGTGTGTTTTGTTTTGTTTTGCCAATACTGAGGATTAAACCTAGGGCCTCAAGCAGGACAGCAAGCACTCTACCACTGAGCTATATCCTTAGCCCAAAATGTTCTAAGTATTGAAAAAAATATTTTGAGTAAAACTTTATGTCGTTTATATATGTCAATAATTTATCCATAACTGGAATCCATTATCTAGGGAAATCTTTACATCATTTTAATATCTCTTCATCCCTTACCTGAAAAATAAAGCAATATAATTGCGACTTTTATTTTTCCAGTAGCCCGCAGGCAACCACTGAGGAGAAGGATTGTGTTTAGTCAGAGGGACAGATGAGTGGAAAAGAATCTAAAACCCATAGCTTAGCGATTTTGCTGAAGCTTTTCAATGATTTCTCCACTCACTGGAGTGTTGGTTTTATTAGATGACGTCAACTTATATAATAAAAGTTGTTGATTAGCTCAGTAAAGATAATGTTACTTGCTGCTGCTGCAGCGCTGTTGTTTCAATGTTCTGTTATCTAGTGAACACAGAAAAGAACAGAGGATGGAGACGCACTACTTCCGTCCGGCCAACCACACTCCTCATCCTCTGGCTCATCATACTTCCGCTCCACCAACCACACGCCAACCATGCCCCTCATCTCTGTCTCGTCAGATAATTAAGATGGACCCATCCTTTCTCTCTCTACCTCCCCTTCTTCCTAAACAAGCTTCTTGCAATATCTATTGTGATTATCACACACATAAGTAACATGTACGTGTCTGAGTATATTTGAAGTCTTAAATGGCGACACCAAGATTAGGGCTCTATAGCAGCAAGTTATCGGGAAAACTCAAAAGGGAGTTGACTGAAAACAAGACAACACTCACAGAGACATGGAAACCCACAAAGAAATAGGACACACCCCGGACAAGCAGCAGTCAAGCCATTCCTTAGTAACGGGTTACACACAGCGCGCCATCACCGCCAGGGGGCGACCAAGCCCCGCCGCGGCCAGCAAGGCGGACTCCCGCTTACCTCCAGGTAGTACAGGTCGATCGTGGTGATCTGGGAGTCCAAGAAGTCTTCATAGGTGTTGAACTGTGTGACAATGTTGTCCACGGCCGTCAGCCCCTCGTCCTGATCCATCGCGGCTTCACGGACGCGTCCCTAGTAACCGATGTGGGCGGGGCCGGACGCGTGCCGGTTGCGGGGGCGGGGCGGAGGGCGCTGCGCTGGCCCCGCCCCAGCCAGTTCCCTGGGCGGCTTCTAACTCGTGGGAGCAGTCAGCCCTTCAGCGCAAAGCCAAACTTTTTTGGGATAAAAGCCTTAGCACAGTCCGAATGTGCCTGCTCAGTGTTTGCAATAAGAACCTCGAAAGAAGAATATCCCAAAGATCTAGGGGAAATAGTCTTGCTGGGTACTTCAAAATAACACGTGATTTGGATCAGTTGTATAAAGTACAACTTAAAGGCAAGTTATGGTTACGTTTGAGTGCCAGCAACAATTTATAAACTTCCCAAACGAAGCAGCCTTAAAGATCTTCTTTGCTCCTGCCTTCTGCCTTTCAGTTCCTTTTCTTTTTGTTATTTAAAATTCGGTAAGTTAAAAATTACTTGAAAGTCTTATCTCTTTGAACGTCCTTCTTCTTAAAAAAAAAAAATAGGGGGAATCCAAATCATGGAGCCATATATCCCATGGGAACACTGAGATTGCCCTATATTTCTATTTACTCATTTCTTAAACATCCTACAGTATAAAATTGACCCTGAAACGTTTCTTTTTTTTTTGTTTTGTTTTTTTTTTTTGTTTTTCGAGACAGGGTTTCTCTATAGCCCTGGCTGTCCTGGAACTCACTCTGTAGACCAGGCTGGCCTCGGAAACATTTCTTATCACAGCTGACTTATACAACTGTTTCTACACTGGAAGCACAGATGCTTGCTCTTATGCCAAGGGAGCTCATAATTATCCCAGCATTTGTAGAAATCACAACAGACTCTGCACTGAATCTTTTCCATCTGTTTAAGGGGGGGGGGGGACAATCTAGATGACAAAGTAAAGCCAGGACTACTTGAGACCCCAAATTGCACAGTAAGCTATATCTTTACTAAAATAAACAGGCTACCAACAATTTATGTTGTATAATTATCTAGAAAGCTATAGAAATTAAACTCCACGAGAGGAGGGGGGAAAAATTCCATGTGCCTTAAAACATTATCACAAGTAGACAAGAGCGGTCTCTGTACTGTCAGGCCCAAAAGAAACTCAGGACAAACGCCTTTTGTGTCTTTTAGCATTCTGAAAGTCATGTTGACCTCTAGACACCTCAGGTACCTGTTACAGAGTCCAAGCTGACACCGGGGCTCCTTTTAGCTCTTCTCACACCAACCCCCATCCTGAACTCCAAGCCCTGAGCTTCCCTTCCCAGAGCTTCTCATTCACTTCAGCCCTGTGCTCTCTTGCCTCACCACCTACTCCCCACCCCATCTCTGTCCCAGAGGCATTATTCTGGGTGTGTTGAACACACCAGGAAGCTTAGAAAAGTTTCTGCCACTAGGGTTCACAGCATATGAAACTTGCTTTTGGGTGGTAATTAATTTGAATTTACCACAGACCAGCCCTGTTCTAAATACCATACAATCATTATTTTGTTTCCTCACAACAATAAACTCACTAGAAAACCAACCTTGGTGTTATCCTCCACATGGAGACGGGATGAGTTTAAATGACTTGGCCAAAGTGTCAGGTGCAGAAGCAAACAACGCAAAAAAATAACTACTGTCCTTTTCTCTCACAGGGGGATTACGGACGTAAAGAGAGGTTATAAAGAGCTGTGTAAAATCAGATACAAAAGTTTGTCTATTAGGAAGAAAAATAAACCTGTGATAAGGAAAATGGATTGAAGCAAAGCCTAGAAGCCATAGGGGCATCTTCCAAACTGTGGAGGCAAGAAACACAAGCTCTGTGTAGGGTGGAGGGAGAGGTGGGCAGCAGGGAGGAGCACAGGAAAGACTATTGAAAGGGGGAAGCTGAGCAGGCCGAGAAGGAAGCTGCACTGAGATGGAAAGCTGCAGTAAAAGTTTCAAACAAGACCAGCCATGTCCCTGAACACGAGAAGCTGTTTTGACCATGGCTTCAGGAATGGAGCTCATACGCCTGCACACTGCTCGTCTAGGGAGTGCTTGGCTGTGCTTACGTGTGTTAGGATTGTTTCTGACATCCTCCCACACCAAGATTTTATCTTCCTCTTGAAATAATAAAACAGCTAGGGAATGTTTGAATTCAGAACACTGTGGCACTCTGTTATCAAGGACTCTTTTTTACCTTCGTTGTTCTAGCATGATCCATTGGAGTTGTACGTTTTTAGGGATGCTTTGTTAAATTGACCGTGTGGTCAGAAGCTCTTTGATGAAACGATCCTGAAAGCATAGAAAGTTAAACAGTGTAAAGATATTTCCAATCAATGACTCTAATACTGTCCAAACACTTCTAACAGAGCAGTGTCTTTATCAGTAGTGAAAGAAATGTATACATTTAGCCCATTCTACACAGAAAGGTTAAAATTACAGTAAGCCCAACAACACAGTCTTCTAGATTTTCACTTTGGGTTCAGAAACACTTTAGACCTGAGCCTGAGAAATGCCACGAAGGAATGGCAACCATGAAATGCATAAGACTAAGCAAGTCGCTTTTCTATGCTGAGGCCTTTGTTATGACGAAGAAATACTTTATTTTGGAAACCATAAATTCCTTCTTCAAGTCAGGGACTTTTAAACACTGAATCCAGGAATTTAGCACCGATCCCAGAAATTCTATTCTTTGCCAAAAGATGGGGATTATACATCTCTACATACATATATATATATTCACAACAAATTGCAAGATGTAAGAGAGAAGAGACATATGGAAGAGTAAGAAAATACATGCCCTATTTAGCTTAGTTACTGAGTAAAGAAAGCCATACTATAAAGTAAAGGTCATAGGAAAAACCAAACCCAAGCATTTCTTTGAAACAAATGGGCTTTCTTCTATTCTCACTAGAGCAAGATGAAGTCATTTCAAACTACGCTCTTTCTTTTTCTATTCCTAAATAATTAGTAATATTCTATGCTAGCTGGGAAAGGAAGTAGAGAATATAATTTTGTATGTGGACATGATAGGAAAGGGGTGCTGTGCTAATTATGTTAATAAATGCTAAACACTCTGAGCAAGAACTTGGGTTCCCATTAGGAAGGGCATAATACATTACCACATTGTAGGAAAGAAAAGCATATGCTCTCTCTAATAAGACAAGCGATTTGGGTCTGATGTTACTCAACTGCTTATTAAGAGTCTGTGACTGCAGGTGAGGCTATTGCTTAATCATGAGCCAAGGAGAACTTGTGTGTGTGTGTGTGTGTGTGTGTGTGTGTGTGTGTGTGTATGTGTGTGTGTGTGTGTGTGTGCGTGTATGTGTGTGTGTGTGCGCACATGTGCTTTGTAATAATGATGACACTGAATGCAGTCAAGCTAATTCTTGTGATGAGATCCCTGGGCTTCGATAGTCTTGTAGCTTAGCATATTGAATTTCACATCCCCCTGCTTGTCAGTCACAGAGACATAATTGTTCATATGTCATAATTTACGAACTTTCCATTCTTCTTCAAAAACTTACAGTGTGATAAAGTTCAGAAGAAAGACAATGTAAGATAGATTTATGGCCATGTTTGAGAGTAACCAATATCAGCAGCTGATAAAAAAAAATCCAGTGTAGTAGGTGATAAGTCTCCCACTCTTAAGATCCCCGACTTGCCTGTTGTTCTTTGACTAGGGATGGAGTCCAGTAACATTTCTCTCTTCCATTAGCAATGTCTACTGGTGTTGTCTTTGTTCAGGGCTTGTTTAGGCAGCCACATATTTTAGGTATTCTGGGTTAAGCTTCCGTGTTATTTCTAGGGGACACAACCTCACAGCAGGTTTCCTGGTGCTCTGGCTATTGGAATCTTCCTGCTACCTCTTGCAAATATTCTTTGAACCCTAGATATAGATGTGTTGTAGATGTATTCATTGGACCTGGGTACTCCCATGATCTTTCTGCATTTGGACCAGTTCTGGACTCCTCTAAGAGCCTCTTGCAAAGAGAAGTTTCTTGGGTGAGGCTCAGGAGCCTCACTCATCAGCATAATGATGAGGATTTAGAATGCAGTTGGGAATGTTTCTGGTTTTTGTAAAGTGGCGCTGGTACGTTCTTTCCTAAGGTTCATGACTTCACCAGGTCCCTGGTTAGGTGGCTAGCTTTCCCACTATGAAACATTTCCCTCCTGTCCTGGCTGGTTTTGTGTGTCAACTCAACATAAGCTGGAGTTATCACAGAGAAAGGAGCCTCCCTTTGAGGAAATGCCTCCATGAGATCCAACTGTAAGGCATTTTCTCAATTAGTGATCAAGGGTAGGAGGGCCCATGGTAAACAGTGCCATCCCTGGGCTGGTAGTCCTGGGTGCTATAAGAAAGCAAGCTGAGCAAGTCAGGGTAAGCAAGCCAGTAAGTAACATCCCTCCATGGCCTCTGCATCAGCTCCTGCTTCCTGACCTGCTCGAGTTCCAATTCTGACTTCCTTTGGTGATGATCAGCAATGTAGAAGTGTGAGCTGAATAAACCCTTTCCTCCCCAACTTGCTTCTTGGTCATGTTTGTACAGGAATAGAAACCCTGACTAAGGCACCTCCCTTTGAGCAGGCCTTAAGTCCAATTAGACAACTATTGGTTACAACCAGGCAACTATTCCAGTTTAGTAGCATCTTGCCATGCTGTTCTTTGCTGTGGTTCATAGGTGTCACACGTGGGCAGAACTATGGGTGGTTGCCCTTCCTTGGCAGCTTGTATAGCACCTTTCAGAACTATGAAAGATTATCTTGAGGCTGGAGCAATGCTCCACAATTAAGAGTACTGGACTTTGTTCCAGGAGAACAGGTTTGATTCTCAGCATCTATATGGAAGTTCATAACTGCCTGTTAACTCCAGTTCCAGGGGGACTGATGCCTTCTTCTGGCTTCTGTGGTCACCAGACACGCAAGTTGCACAGACGTACATGCAGAAAAAAAACCCATACATGTGAAAAGTATTGAAATAAAAATAAAGAAAGATAACTCTAATAGAGGAGGCTTTTTGGTCAGATCCAGCTCAGATCCTCTGAGTCCTGAATGGTCTGCAGCAATAGAGACTTCTACATCCACTGTCTTGCTTACTACCCCATGTGTTTATGGGCCTCTGATTTAAATAACTGGCCATGCCCCTCTCCTGAGCTCCAAACCTCATACCCAACTATCTGTAAGACAGTACTTGAATGTATAACATGTATAAAGGTGACTTTCCCCTCCCTTCCCTAGTGTTCTCTCTCTCTTTCAACATAATGTCATTTCTCTCAGTGATGGATGGGGAAGGCAGGACATATGATCAAAGCAAGTGTGAAACTCCTAAAGAAATGCAATTTAAAAAAAATGTTTTAAAGTAGAAGAAAAGAAAGGGAGTTCTAGGGTAATCTCTTCTCAGCTCTCACATGCAAATCCAATGTTTAAGAAGATGCATTCGGGCCTCAGAGGTTACGATGTCCCTACAAACACACATTTGGGCCTCCAAACACACCAATGATGTTTCCTTGCCCAAGCCAAAGTCTGACGCCTTTTTTCAGGTTTGTCTCTGTCCCTTTCTCTCATCCACTCTTCAGAATGAAGTCAGAATGGTTGCTTGAAACACCAATTTGTGTGGGAGAGGAAGGACTTAGTTCTATTTAAGGGACAAGCCACGGAGAATTTGACCATACTCCAGCTGAGTGTGGAGATAATGCAAACTGAAGCAGACAAGGAAGATCAGGGAAGTGATTACGATTGGGGTGCCTGATGTGAAGCTCCCAGAGAATCAACAAAAATGTTATGTGTGGGAAAAGAAAGATACTAGAAGTAGAACTCTGTGTCTCACATCAATGTTTAAAAATCTTTTTTTTACATGAATAAGAAATAAATGTCTGTTTTTTAATAAATAAGATATAACGTCAAATAAAATAAAATTCTACTTGCAATATAATTTCATTTTATATCTTTCAATAAAATAAAAACATATAAGATAACGATGAAACAAACAAACAAAACAAAACAAAACCCACCCAGTTGGTGCTGGAAAGGTAGCTCTATGGTTAAAGACACTTGCTGCTCTTACAGAAGACCCGGGTTCAGTTTCCAGCACCTATATGGTAAATCAAAACCATCCATATCATCAGTACCAGGAGATTCAGATCGTCTCTTCTGACCCCTTGGGCATCAGGCACGCACAGGGTCCATGTTCATAGTGCAGGCCAACACTCACACATGTAAGTCTTTTTTAAAAAAAAAAATTTAGAAAATATAAATTCAATCACATGATTGATTCTCTTTTTAAAACTTGCACTGGCTCCCTGCTCCAGTCTGTAATGATTTTATGTGTGTGGCTTGTCAAATTTCTTGCATTTAACCCTCACTTGGCATTTGACATGTCATTTGTTTCAAGGGCCAACCATACCAGAAAGCTTTGGATTTTCAGAAGAACCACTGTATTTCTGGGTGGTGGATCTCAAGCATCCTGTCCCCCTGTGTGACCGTCTTGCCTGAGGGCTGTCTCTTCAGATCCCGCCTGGCTAGGATCGCCCCTCCTCTCTGTCAGCCTCCTGCTAATTGCCATGCCTCTCTCCTGGTTCGCTGAAGTTATGCTGGAAGTCCTGCCTCCAGAGACTCAAGAGAACTTGCTGATTGGACCTGGTTGCTGATGAACTTGTGGGAGAGGTTTTACCTTACCTTCTACCTGGTTTAAGTTTGTAACAAAACAGAACATGGCTGAGTAAGAAGGACGTCTCTTGACCAATTTTTATGACCTGTCTTTTGGGATGAGGTATTGATAAGGTAATATATTAAGGTATTATAGATATTATGGCTATCCAGGTCCCTGACTCCTATTTCCAGAGGACCCACTTTTATTGTGGCTTCAGGCAGCTACACCCCTGCTTAAAACATTCTTTCACAGGATGCTCTTTCCCCATTGTACATCTAGGTATGTAAAGAAAGGGGAGACATGGAAGTTAGTCTTTTTTGTAAGCGCATTCTGTTTGCCCACACACATACTATTTATTAGGAAGAGTTTGCTAGTGAATAAGATATGTGCTACATTTCATAGATAGAATCTACACATGTCAAGGCCAAGGCTGTGCCAAGCCTCCTTACTGTATTCATTGCAGCTGTGCCCAAAACATGGTCATTCCTCAATATTATTAGCTAAGTGAAACTATTTTCTTTTATCTTCTGTGTCCTTGTTTTATAAACTGCTAGGTAAGTGTCATTACTTGTAGTGTAAATAGAATAGATTTAAGCTTAGTCTTAGCACCCAAGTTCTAAAAAAGTACTCAGCTATACCAGTGTAATTTGAAGTGATAGGCAAATTTAGAAGGGTAAAATTTGGTTACGACTGGAGGGAGTCAAGAAGAACTTAATAAATGAGTAACCAGGACACTGAACAAATGGGCAAACAAAAGAATCGTGTGCTAAAATTACAAGGACAGATGACAGATGATGTTAGGAGAGAGGAAGTATGTCAATTTGATGATCATGCAGGATGAGTACTTTTTTTTTTTTTGGTTTTTCAAGACAGGGTTTCTCTGTGCAGCCCTGGCTGTCCTGGAACTCATTCCGTAGACCAGGCTGGCCTCGAACTCAGAAATCCACCTGCCTCTGCCTCTCAAGTGCTGGGATTAAAGGCGTGCACCACCACTGCCCCAGGATGAGTACAAAGAAGAAGTAAAACAGGACTGAAGATCAGAAAGCAGACCACTGTCCACTCAACAGCTCAGAAAGCAGACCTAGAAGAGCCCTGTCCACTCAATAACTCACTGTACACTCCAAGCAACAGAAATCCAAAGGAGGTATGTGCAAGGAACTGATCATCACGGCTGTACTTAGCAGGAGTTTTCTGACAGCAGTGAGGGGTTGCAGGGGAGGCAGACACCTTAGGTCAGAAGACAGGACAAAGGGGATTCTGAATTTGAGAGCAGCCACAGGGAGATGGATTCAAAGACTCTTTGGAAAGGAATTGTGCAGACGCAAGACTGATTTCAAGTTCCATGTGCATTTTGCCCTTAAGCAAGAATCAGTTTTTCATTCAAATCAAATTTTTACCTGCTCAAAATAAGATATACAGTGATACTGCTGTCTTTTTTTGTTTGTTTGTTTGTTTTTTCCAGACAGGGTTTCTCTGTGTAGCCCTGGTTGTCCTGGAACTCACTCTATAGACCAGGCTGCCTCTGCCTTGGGTCTACCCCCCAAGTGCTGGGATACTGTTGTCTTTCAGTAAGAAGTCCCAAGTACTTAACTAACTGGGCAAGGACTAGACAGAAATGTAGATGAAATTTCAGGAAAGGATACAAAGTGACATTGTTCAAACCCCAGAGACAAGGTGGAAACAGCCTGCCTCTCTGAGGAATACATTTAGCCCTTCTAAAAGACAGTGCCCTCTCTGGAATTTCTAAGAGGAGGGGTTTGGTTTAGTTTAAAACCAGCATCTTCAATTTAGCCTCTGAGTACATGGTCAAAGGTCACCAGGTCTTCAAGCTCTTCTTCAGCCATGGTGATAGAGTAACCTCAGCACAACTAAGCCAAAGCAGAAAGGAAAAGCAAAAATATTAAGATCACTAGACCACTTAAAAGCAGCATTAGCCTGGTGGTGGTGGCGCACGCCTTTAATCCCAGCACTCGGGAGGCAGAGGCAGGTGGATTTCTGAGTTAGAGGCCAGCCTGCTCTACAGAGTGAGTTCCAGGGCAGCCAGGGCTATACAGAGAAACCCTGTCTCGAGAAAAAAAAAAAAAAGGCAGCACTAAAGGGGTGTCAGTTCTATTAATGGCTGATTTTCCCTTTTGAGTTCAGCTCTATAGTTCTGGGATATCACACATTCTGCCTCCATGTTTATTATTCCTCTCTCTGACTACCTCTAGTTCACTCAGACAGACTTACTTCAACAATCATGTAAGGTATCCCAAGAGTTAGGCCTGAATGGTGCTAGACTCTCATTATGTAAGAAAAATAATACCTGAGCTTTCCTTTCAGGGCATTCTATTTAGACATGGAAGAAGGGGAGTCTATGCTAGTAGCTGGTTGAAAGGAAAAGAACAAGATAATGTAAGTAGGTGTAGTGGGGGGGAAACCTGTAAATGACTGAGATGAAAATCTACAAGAGTTGTGATGGTATATGTAATATAAAAATTGATCCTATCTGTAGAGGATAGGCTTAACTCAAAGTTCAAAGGCAATATGTTTACAGAAGTCAGTGGTGGGCACTGGAGTGGCTCATGGGGTAAGAACACAAGCTGTTTTTCCAAAGCACCTGAATTTGGTTCCTAGCACCCACATCAAATGGCTCACAACTGTAACTCCAGTTCCAGACAGTCCTATAACTTCCAGCTTCACAAGCTAACTTTTTTTTTTATAAATAAAATCTAAGAAATCAATAGAAATAAAATTTTTAACCTGGAAAACAGTAAGTTAAGACACTAGGTGGTATCTAAGTTGAGAATTCTGCAACAGTGTTTTAGTATATTTTCATTCAATTCTGGGCTTGGCTTAAACAGAGTAGCCTAGGAGAAAAAGACAAGGTGGAGCTGTTTTGCTAGCACATTTGCTAGCACGTGCTTTGACTAGGATAAAGGACTAAATTTTACTAAGAACCCCATCTCAAGAACTCGAATTGTGATGTGTTAGCAGCCCTACAATCCTGCCTTAGTGCATTCACTTTCTTTCTTAAAAAGCAGAATTCCTAATTCCCATGTTCACTCCTATTTAAAGTTGCTGCCTTCCCCTCCTGCTCCGCCCTGTATGGCCACCTGTCACACTTGCGCATGTTTGTGTACACGCGTTCCCAAGTGATAATCTCTCCCCATGCTTAATTCAGGCGTTCTGGTCCAGCCGATCAGTCCACCAGTCTTTTGCACCTGTGATGAAGCACTTTGCTTTTTCTTTTTAGTCACGAGGTGTGCTCCGACAGGATGTGCCTTGCCGATCAACACTCTTCATGCCATCCCATCTTCGCAACTCACGGGATTCCTTCTGCAGCCACACACATTCTCTTTGGCTTTGGTCATCTCTCTCCTAATCCACAGTTCATTCCTGATAATAATATCCAGACATGTCGCGGACCTCCTATCTTACAATGATGCAAATGACCCTGGCCTCTTATTTTCGGTTACTGTTACTGCTTTTTTTGTTTTGGTTTGGTTTTTGGTTTGGGGGTTTTTGTTTTGGTTTGGTTTGGTTTGTTTTTTTGAGACAAGGTTTCTCTGTGTAGCCCTGGCTGTCCTGGAACTCACTCTGTAGACCAGGCTGGCCTTGAACTCAGAAATTCACCTGCCTCTGCCTCCCAAGTGCTGGGATTAAAGGCTTGCGCCACTACTGCCCTTTTCTTCTTCTTTCCAAATAACCTCCTGAGAAGAGGAGACCGTAGATGCCACCACCCCTCTCTCACTTCTCCTAAGTTCTCTGAAGTCAAAGAGGGTCCCGACTAACACTGATCTTTTCCAAGTCACTGATGACTTCTTTGCCGTCTGATCTGGGATGTGGATCTCCTTTCAATGCTCCTGACCTCTTGGTGGCGCTAAGCGCTGACTGGTCTCTCCCTTTTGAAATGCTTTCTAGTCTTAGGCTCCTTATGCTGCGTTCTTACGTTCTTACCACGGTGCCTCCTCCTTCTAACCACTTGGGAATCCCACTACTTTGGTTTAAAGTAACACGTTTGGATGTTCCAGAGAATAATCCTGGGGTCCCATTTTTAATTTACACATTCTTTCTGGGTCATCTCATCTCATCACTTTAAATCCTTTCTCTACACTGGGGATTTTTTTTAAGATCAATCCTCAAAATTCTGTCTGAAATATTGACTTTCCCACGTGGACAGAATTAGACATCTCAGTATTTCAACTTGGCCAAACCAATTAATTAATTAACTAATTAATTAATTAAATTCCATCCTATTCCTGCCCCCCATCTCAAAAGGAAAAAAAAAAAAGGCATTGCCATTCATCCTGTCCATGGTAAGAAACTACGAGTTGACTTGGTTCCATTTTTGCCCTATCCCCCACATCTAAACTGTCAGGTAAGCTTAGCTTGTCTGGCCCTGTCCCAAAGTCATTTCAGGTCCATTCAGTTCTTTCCAGCTCCATTTGTGTCATCCCAATGCACACTAGCATTTATTATTATTATTATTATTATTATTATTATTATTATTATTATTATCATTTACTTAAGCAACTGCCTTAACTTCCTAAAAGCCCTCTTTACTTCCCTGTTGGCCCCTCTCTTAAGCCTCGCTCCACATAAAAGCACGCATCTCGTTTTAAATCCATAGCAGACCATGTCATTGTCTGCTGAAGTCTTCAGCAACTTCAGCTGCAATTAGAAAAGATTCTGAAATCTTTTTCCTGATTTACGAAGCCTCACCTCCTTGCCTTATAAATTTCCTGCCCCCCTGTTTACTTCGATCGACCTTAGTCCCCCATTATTGAATACCTAGTTTTGGTTTTCTTCGGTTCCAGGAATCTACAGTGGTTGTGCTCCCATGATCCATCGCTTCTCCCCCACGCCCCTCAGTTGTTAGGTCCTTCTCATGTCAGAGTTTCAGATACAAGTAAAGCCGCATACTACATTTCTGGTCCAAAGTAGCCAAATATATTCTCTGATTCTCCACGCAGTAGTCACTGGTATCTTTTATACTTATTTTTTGGAATGTAGAGTCAGTGTAAGAAAGACATTGTCTCCTCAGAATTCATTTCTTTTTTTTTTATTCATTATTCATGAATTTTATGTTTTTATTTATTGTATGTATTCATGGTTTATGGTGCTATGCCATATATAATCATTTTCTTTTTTAAAATTTATTTATTTTTTTTCTTTTTAATGAACAAACAAAAACAACAAGAACCCCTGTTGCTCCCCCCATGCCTGCCACCCCACCCTCTCCCACTTATCAGCCCTGTCATTCCCCTACATTGGGGCACAGAACCTTCACAGGGCCAAGGGCCTCTCCTCCATTGGTGACCAACTTTGCAATCCTCTACTATACACATGCTGCCAGAACAATCAGTCCCACCATGTATAGTCCTTGGTTGGTGGTTGAGTCCCTGGGAGCTCTGAGGGCATTGGTCAGTCCATATTGTTGTTTGTCCCAAGAGGCTGCAAACCCTTCAACTCCATTGATACTTTCTCTAACTCCTTCATTGGGGACCCTGTACTCAGTTCAATGGATGGCTGTGAGCCTCTACTTCTGTATTAGTCAGGTACTGGCAGAGCCTCTCAGGAGACAGCTATATCAGGCTGCAGTGCCCTGAGTGAGGTAACCCAATCACAAAAGAACACACATGGTATGCACTCTCTGATAAGTGGTTATTAGCCCAGAAGTTCGGAATACACAAAGTACAACCCACAAACCAAAAGAAACTCAAGAAAAAGGAAGATATTTCATTCCTTCTTAAAAGGGGGAACAAAATACCCATGGAAGGAGTTGCAGAGACTAACTATGGAGGAGAGACTGAAGGTCGGAATTCATTTCTATATTCACAACACCAGGTAGGAATGCCTAGAACTTGCTAAGTGCTGAGTATAGATTTAATGATGGAAAAACCCCAACTTGTAAAGTAACTAGATCCTAGAAGTTTCATAAAGCTAATTGTTAGGGTTACTATTGCTAGGATGAAATACCATGACCAAAAACAAATTGTGGAGGGAAAGGTTTATTTTGCTCACAATTCCACATTGTATCATTACTGAAGGAAGTCAGGACAGGAACTCAAGCAGGGCAGGAACCTGGAGGCAGGAGCTGACGCAGAGGCTGTGGAGGGGTGCTGTTTACTGGCTTGCTCTTCATGGTGTGCCTGCTTTCTTATAGAACCGAGGACCACCAGCCTGGGGATGGCCTCACCCACAATGGACTGTGCCTTCCCCATCAATCACTAACTAAGAAAATGCCCCACAGCCTTGTGTACACCCAATCTTGTAGAGGCATTTTCTTGATGTAAGCTCCCTCTTCTCTGATGCTGCTGCTTGCTTAGGTCAAGTTAACACAAAAGTATGCAGTACACTCACCACTAGATATTTTCTAAAAATCCTCATAAAGGAATTTGAAATCAGAGATTGTAAGTGAAACAAAACATCTTTCACACAGCCATTTGTTCTAATGGGTGTCATTGAGTCAGCAGAAACTCGGAAAAAATTAGTGCCCTAAAAAATTAGAGTTAAACACTGCACTCAGAGGGGAATACAGGCCAGCTATTCACTCAGGGTGCTCTCTGCTGTGATTGGTTGCCCTAAAAGAAGACTTTTGATTGGTTTGTTAGCATTAGTGATGCTTCGAAGCATTCTGCCATCACCACAACAGACATTATGCCTTAGCTTAATACAGAATATCAGCATGATAAATAAGAAGTTCACATGAATCCTGATGAATTTTAACTTCATAATTCTTTTATTTGGTTGTTTTGTTTTGTTTTGTTTTGTTTTGTTTGAGATAGGATCTCACTACACAGCCTTGGCTGTCCTGGAACTCCTTATGTAGACAAGGATGGCCTCTAGAACTCATAACAATCATGCCTGCCTCTGCCTCTCAACTGCTAGGATTAAAGGCATGTGTCACTATGCACAACTTTAGTTCTGTTTCATCATACTAACTTTTCCCCTATTTGCCTCTTTCACTTCCAGACTTTTCAAGGATTTGAACTACACAAAGACAATCTCTTCTCTTGTAGAGCATGCACGCAGGGATGCGCCCATGAATGCATTCTCCTATATAGGCACGAGTTTGTACATATACATAAGTAGCACAGACACAAAAATAAAAGTGACACTACAGTTCCAGAACCACCGTTCACAAGTACCAGGATGCACGCTCTCAAAGGGAGGGGGAAGATGCAGATAATAGGCGAAAAAATGAGTCACCTTCCACGCCTGTCACTGGCAGTTTCGGAGGGGACTCGTTTATATGCAGCTAATTGGAATAAATGGGAAATTCAAATACTATTAATGGTATAGAATAATAATAAATAGGAAGTTGACGGATTTTTTTTGTTTGTTTGTTTTTGTTTTTTAACAAAGACTACCCAATAAGATTGCTGGATAAAGTTCAGTCTCTGTACTATGACTATACAGTCTTTTTCTGCCTGTGGCACAGCTAGTAGGACTGCAGGTAACTGGCTTTCTTTTCCTTCCTTCCCACTCTCCAGTCAAGGCAGAGGGTCCCGAAGTAATGATGCCTCATCCTTCATCCAGAGTCTTAGAGCATAGACTATTTTCTGCATGTTAGCTTTCAAAGATGCCTTTATTAAAATATCCTTCTGCAATACATGCCCAGATGGCCGGCCAGCCACATTAAAAGTGGAATTAAATTTGCCGGCAGTATGGTATGATTTGCGAGCAACAATGTGGCAATGAAACTGAAGTGCTAATTTGGAACAGGGACATTACTTTATCAAGAAACTGCAAGTACTTCAAATGCACTTAGGATATCAGCAGCAGCCATTATGGGAAAACAAGTGTTTACCATCAGCAGTTTAATTTCCAGATGACAAAATAGATAAGAAATATTATTTTTTTAGAATAGTTCAAGTTATAATGAATGTGAGCACTCACCAGATAAATTGAACACTGAACATATTGGTATCTTAGAGCATCATTTATAGGTAAAAATGAGGAGCTTTTACAGACAAAGCAAAATGCTCCTGCTGTCAGTAGTCAAACACAAGACAATATCGATTTCAATAACCAAAAATGGAGTCTTAATGAAAAGGGAGAGAAGAACGAGGAAGAGAAAAAAAATGCAATGCCAAAAAAGACTCCAGACTTCACCATGGGAATAGCCTTTGTTCAAAACTTACTTGAAAAGTAGCAGCAGTCCTGGCTTCCAGGACCATCTCTGAAGAAAGAGCCTTGGACTCCCATGGGCTTCCCAAGCTGAGCGTGATGCTACTTGACCACACAAGCAACAACATCCATAGCAAGGTTGCTAGGGATTGTCCTTCTCAGATGGGGAAAGCCTGAACGCCCCCAGCCTGGTGCCAAACTGGCATACGAAATACGGTCCCTAAAGACTAAAGAAAGGCTGCCCTTAGGAAGGAAAAAATAATAAACTGAAATTTGTGCTTTTGCAAAGAGAGTGAGGCTGGAAGAAATAGTTTTGTTATGAAGGGTGTTCACTGTTCTTCCAGAGGGAGTTCGGGCTTCAGCACCCACAGGTGGCAGAGGAGGGGGGGCAGAACTCTCTACTCTTCCAGTTCAAGAGGGTCCAACACCTCTTCTGACTTCCTTGGGTCACCTACATGTGTATGGCATACATACATAGACATTTAAAAGAAAAACCTAAAAATCTCCTTAAAGTCTATGTATTTCCACTGTGTTTCATCAGTAAACATTGTTGAGGCTGTACTTAAGGAGAGGCTAACAAATATGTACTTATGTGGCCATGTTAAAGGATAAACACTTATTTCTATTACAACCAGTATCTCATTGAGATCTTCATGCTTCTGATTGTCTAACCTTTCTCCA
>JADRCC010571632.1:0-10538 GCA_019843855.1 Hylomyscus alleni
AAATCACAGAAGAAAATGTCCCCAGCCTAAAAAAAAGAGATGGTCATAAATGTACAAGGAGTCTATAGAACACCAAATAGATTGAACCAGAAAAGAAAGTCTTCTTGTCACATAATAATCAAAACACTAAAGCACAGAACCAGAGAGAGAGAGAGAGAGAGAGAGAGAGAGAGAGAGAGAATTTTAAAAGCAGCAAGGGAAAAAGGCCAAGTAACATATAAAGGTAGACCTATCAGAATTACACCAGAATTCTCAGCAGATACCCTAAAAGCCAGAAGAGCCTGGACAGAGGTCATGCAGACCCTAAAAGAACACAAATGCCAACCCAGGCAACTAAACCCTGCAAAACTCTCAATCACCATAGATGGAGAAACCAAAATATTCCATGACAAAACCAAATTTACACAATATCTATCTACTAATCCAGCCCTACAGAGGATTCTAGAAGGAAAACTCCAACACAAGAAAGGTACCTACACCAAAGAAAAACAAAAACTTAATCATCTCATGACAAAACCAAATAAAAAAATCACATATAAACAATGCCACCTGCAACAACAAACAGAACAGGAACTAACAATCGTCTGTCTTTAATATCTCTCAATACCAATAGGCTCAATTCCCCAATAAAAGATCTAAGTTAACAAACTGGATATGCAAGCAGGATCTAGGATTTTACTGCATACAAGAAACACACCTCAATGTCAAAGACAGACACTACCTCAGAGTAAAAGGCTAGAAAAAAGGTCTTCCAAGCAAATAGTCCCAAGCAACAAGCGGGAGTTGCCATTCTAACATCTAATGAAATAGAGTTTCAATTGAAAGTTATCAAGTGAGATAGAGAAGGGTATTTCATATTCATCAAAGGAAAAATTCACCAAGAGAAAGTCTCAGTTCTGAACATCTATGTCACAAATGCAAGGGCACCCACATTCATAAAAGAAACTTTATTAAAGCTCAAAGCACACATTGAATCCCACACAATAATAGTGGGAGATTTCAACACCCCACTCTCATCAATAGACATGTCATTGAAACAGAAACTAAACAGAGACACAGTGAAACTAACAAAGGTTATAAACCAAATGGATTTAACAGATATGTACAGAACATTTCACCCTAAAGCAAAAGAATATACTTTCTTCTCAGGACTTCATGGTACCCTCTCTAAAATTGACCATATAATCAGTCATAAAACAAACCTCATGAGATACAAGAAGAACAAAATAATCCCATGCATCCTAACAGATCACCACGGACTAAGGCTAGACTTCAGTAACAACAAAAACAACAGAAAGCCTGCATGCCCACGGAAACTGAACAACTCTCTACTCAATGGTAACTCGGTCAAGGAAGAAATAAAGAAAGAAATTAAAGACTTCTGGAATTCAATGAAAATGATGACACAGTATATCCAAACTTATGGGACACAATGAAAGCAGTGCTAAGAGGAAAATTCATATCATGAAGTGCCCTTTTAAAGAAACTGGAGAGATCCTAAACTAGCAACTTAACAGCACACTTGAAAGCCATGAAACAAAAAGAAGCAAATACACCCAAGAGGAGTAGACTGCAGGAAATAATCAAACTCAGGGCCGAAGTCAACCGAATAGAAAGAGAGAACATACAAAGAATCAACAAAACCAAAAGCTGGTTCTTTAAGAAAATCAACAAAAGAGTTAAACCCCTAGCCAAACTAACTAAAGGGCACAGAGATAGTATCCAAATTAACAAAATCAGAAATGGAAAAGTAGAAATAACAAGAGAAACTGAAGAAATTTTAAAAATCATCAGATCCTACTACAAAAGCTTATACTCAACAAAACTGGAAAATCTGGATGAAATGGACAGTTTTCTAGATAGATACCAAATATCAAAGTTAAATCAAGAGCAGGTAAACTATCTAAACAGGCTCATATCCCCTAAAGAAATAGAAGAAGTCATTAAAAACCTCCCAACAAACAAACAAACAAAAAGCCCAGGGCCAGATGGCTTTATTGCAGAATTCTACCAGACCTTTAAAGAAGAGCTAATACCAACATCCTCAAACTATTACATAAAATAGAAACAGAAGGAACACTACTCAACTCATTCTATGAAGCCACAATTACTCTGATACCTAAACTACACAAACACCCAACAAAGAAAGAGAACTTCAGACCAGTTTTGTTTATGAATATCAATACAAAAATATTCAATAAAATTCTAGCAAACCAAATGCAAGAATACATCAAAACCATCATTCACCATAATCAAGGAGGTTTCACCTCAGGGATACAAGGTTGATTCAATACACAAACCAACATATCCACTAATGTAATCCACTATATAAACAAACTCAAATTAAAAAATCATATAATTATCTCATTAGATGCTGAAAAAGCATTCAACAAAATTCATCACCCCTTCATGTTAAAAGTATTGGAGAGATCAGGAATTCAAGGCCCATACCTAAACATAATAAAAGCAATATACAGCAAATCAACATCCAATATCAAATTAAATGGAGAAACACTTGAAGCCATCCCACTAAAATCAGGAACAAAAACAGGGCTCCCCACTCTCTCTGTATTCAATATAGTACTCAAAGTTCTAGCTAGAACATTAAGACAACAAAAGAAGATATAAATTGGCAAAGAAGAAGTCAAGATATCACTATTTGCAGATGATATGATAGTATACCAGAGAACTTTTGCAGCTGATAAACAATTTCAGCAAAGTGTATGGATATAAATTAACTCAAACAAATCAGTAGCCTTCCTTTATACAAATGATAAATGGACTGAGGAAGAAAATAGGGAAACAACACCCTTCACAATAGTCATAAATAATATAAAATATCTTGGGATAACTCTAAGAAAACAAGTGAAAGATCTGTATAACAAGAACTTCAAGTCTCTCAAGAAAGAAATCAAAGAAGACCTCAGAAAATGGAGAGATCTTCCATGCTCATGGATTGGTCAGATTAACATAGTAAAAATGGCCATCCTACCAGAAGCAATCTAAAGATTCAATGAAATCCCCATCACAATTCCAACACAATTCTCAAAGACATGGAAAGAACAATTCTCAATATTATATGTAAAAACAAAATACACAGGATAGCAAAAACAATCCTTAACAATAAAAAACTTCTGGGGGTATCACCATCCCTGATCTCAAGCTATAATACAAAGCAATAGTGACAAGGGAAAAAAAACCCTGCATGGACTGGTACAGAGACAGACAGGTTGATCAATGGAATAGAATTGAAGGCCCAGAAATAAAACCACACACTTGCACATACTTGATCATTGACAAGGAAGCCAAAACTATACAATGGACAAAAGAAAGCATCTTCAACAAATGATGCTGGTCTAACTGGCTATCGGTATGTAGAAAAATGAAAATAGACCCATATTTGTTACCTTGCACAAAGCTCAAGTCCAAGTGGATCAAGGGCCTTCACATAAAACCAGCTACACTGAATCTAACTGAAGAGAATGTGGGAAAGAGCCTCGAGCTCATTGGCATGGGAGTGGAAAGGATTTCCTAAATAGAACTCCCATGGCTCATGCTCTAAGATCAAGAATTGATAAATGGGACCTCATGAAACTGAAAAGCTTCTGTAAGGCAAAGGACACTGTCAATAGGACAAATTAGCAACCTACAGATTGGGAAAAAAAATCTTCATTAACCCCTCATCTGATAATGGGCTATATCCAAAATATATAAAGAACTCAAGAAGCTAACCTCCAAAAAAAAAAAAAAAAAAAACCAAACAATCCAATAAAAAATGGAGTACAAAGCTAAACAGAGAATTCACAACAGAGGAATCTTGAATGTCTGAGAAACACTTACAGAAATGTTCAACATCCTTAGTTATCAGGGAAATGCAAATCAAAATAACCCTGAGATTCCACCTTATACCAGCCAGAATGGCTAAGATCAAAAACTCAGGTGACATCACATGTTGGTGAGGATGTGGAGAAAGATGAACACTCTTCCATTGCTGATGGGATTCCAAACTGATACAACCACTCTAGAAATTGGTCTGGAGGCTCCTCAGAAAATTGGAAACAGATCTACCTGAAGACCCAGCTATACCACACTTGGACATATAACCAAAAGATGCCCCACCATGCCACAAGGGCACATGCTCCACTCTGCTCATAGTAACCTTATCTGTGATAGCCAGAAGCTGGAAACAACCCAGATGTCCTCCAACAGAAGAATGGATCCAGAAAATGTGGTACATTTACACAATGAAATACTATTAAAAACAAGGACATCATGAGTATTGCAGGAAAATGGATGGAAATAGGAAATATCATCCTGAGTGAGGTTTCTCAGATCTCCAAAGACATGCATGGAATGTCCTCACTAATAAGAGTACAGAATACCCAGGCTACAATTCACAGAACTCAAGAAGGTTAACAAGCAGAAGGGCTCAAGTGAGGATGCTTCACTCCCACGTGGAAGGAGGGAGAAGAAAACAATCATGGGAAGCAGAGGGAGGGAGGGATCTAGGTGGGAGAGGGGAGAGGGAAGGGAAAAGGGGAACATGATCAGGTATGGGGTGTGAGTGACAGGACAGAAGCCATGAGGGCCACCAGAATGAATGGAAATATGCAACCTGGGGGTGGGAGAGTTGGGGAACCTCTAGAATATACCAGTGACCTAGGAGGTGAGAGACTCTCAGGATTCAAAGGGAGGGACCTTAGATGAAATCCCCAACAGTGGGGAGAGGGAACTTTTAGAGTCCACCTCCAGTAGAAAGACTGGGCACCAAGTAGAGGGACGGGGTTGCCATCCCACAGTCAAAAACTCTAACCCAGAATTGTTCCTGTCTAGGAACTACAGGGACAAAAATGGAGAGGAGACTGAGGAGACTGTCCAGTGACCAGCCCAACTTGGGATCCATCTCAGGGTGAAGCTCCAAGATCTGACACTATTACTGATGTTGTGGCATAGTTACAGACAGGCTGTCCTCTGAGAGGCCCGACAAGCAGCTGACTGAGACAGAAACAAATACTTACACCCAACCAATGGGCCAAAGGTGGGGGCCCCTGTGGTTGCTGGTGTTGAGGTCCCGGACACATATACAGCATAGGACTGTCTGGTCTGGCCTCAGTGAGAGAAGACTGTCCCAAACCTCTAGAGACTTGAGGCCCCAGGGAATGGGGAGACCAGATGGAGGGGTAAGAAGTCAGAAGGGTGGGGACTTCCTCTTGGAGATAGTGAGAGGAGGAATGAGATGAGAAACTGTGGGGGCAACAACTGGATTATAAAATAAATTAATAAATAAAAGTAATAAAAAGTAGGAAGTGTATTTTTATTTGATGTATTTGAAAGTTTTACCTCCATGTGTGTATGCTCACCATATATGTGCCTAGTGCCCAAGGAGGCCAGAAGTAGGCACCTGATCCCCTAGAACTGGAGTTAAGGATGGCTGTAAGTCACCATGTGGGTGTCAGGAATTGAACTTGAATCCTCTGTAAGTAACCTCCAGGAAGAACTAACTACAGGACTCTAGGATACGAGATTTAAATAAACCTTATTCTTTTGTTTAATAAAAAAAAAATGCATCTTGACTTTAAAACCATGGTGAGGTTGTCCAATTTAAGCAAATAGTCTTATGCTAATTTCAGGAAGTTTCCCTGGGGTGGCCATGACCTTTCACAGAGACCCCTACTTACCATGCTGAAGTCAAGGGTCCCAGCGGGATGGCAAACACTGCTGGACCCTGTGTATGATTCAGAAACATTACAAACATCTGGCTGATGATTAAGATGCTTCAAATTTGTTTAATTTTGCTTTTTTTTTAAAAAAAAAGAGTGCACCTACATGTATGCTTTTGATAGATAAGTGTCAAAGACCATGTGTAATGCACACTAAGAAGTGCCAAGAGAACTTTATGACACTTGATTTGCTGTGACTCATCTGCCACTCAGTCACTCTGCCCTGCCTAGGGACACGCTTCCTTTCTGTGTTCAATGCTTGCTATCCTTTATACACACACACACACACACACACACACACACACACACACACACATATATATATATATATATATATTTAACTTGCCTTTGAGAATTACATGTAATATATTTTGATCACATCTCCCCCCTCCCTCAACTCCTCCTAGATCCTTCCCTACTCCCTGCAAAATCTCCTTTCTAATGAATGGGTGCTGGTTACACTGAAACTTTTGAGCATCTTGAGAATTGTCCAGAAGAGGGCGATATTGCACCTCTTTTAAATTTTTTTGTTTGTTTTTAAAGTCCACTCGAAAGAAGTTCAAAAGAAAACAACTGATTCTAATTCTCCCTGTCTCCATGCGTACTGAAGTTCTTGATGACAAAGCTGGTGTGCTTTCCTGCCTTCGCCTGCAGAGGCTATAGCTGAGCACTTGCTAGGTCTTGGTATGGCACTGTTTGGTATTACACTGGTGCAGCCTGCTTCTATGGCTAGTTTTCACCATTGGACCATATCCACAACAAGATCATACATCCTTACAAAGTGTCCCTTTGCTTTTCCCCTGTGTTCCCTCTTGGGAAGTTTGTCTCTATCTCTCATGATGTCCCGCTCTCCCCGCTCACTCTCAGCTCTGTCTTTCTCTGGCAGCCCACACCTCATTTTCTCTCCTTTTGTCTTCTATACTGACCATGCCCGTCCTGGGCTCCTCCCAATATGGCCTGTGGCACTCTCCACAGCTCTGGTTTAGTTCTAACTACTCTGCCTCTGCCACAGCACTCAAGGGCCTGATGACTACACAAGGACTCACAGGCCTTCTCGGGGCAAGCCCTGATCCTGATGTCTGAGCTTTCTGCCCGGGTCTGGACAATTCTGATTAGGCAAGTTCTGGAAAATATAATCCTCTCTTCTACCTAGTCCCACCTAGCTCTTGATGCTTCGCCCTCAGTGTCCCCAAGAACCAGGAGGGCTCCTACAAAAACCACATTTTTCTGATGGAAGGTCTTGGTCAGTCTATAAACTGCCCCTCTCCGTAGCACAAGAGAACTCTGAAAACGCCAGGCCAGAACTATTGGTAGGCCTGGGGCTGCCCACATCAAAGAGCTTGGAGAAATGCAGGTAGCTGGTTTCTGTGTTGAGAGAAGAGGCAGACAGAACACAGCCCTGGTCCCTCTCAGCCTACAGCAAAGATCTTATGCAGCCCACATCAGCACTGAAAGTCACTAACTAGGGAGAGAGGCATGATGCCTTGGTGCATAGGGTTTGAGGGGGGTGTGTGTGTCAAACAACGCAAGGGCAAATTTGTGATGTCACATCGACTACATTGATGCAGAGGACTGAGAAACCCAGAGTGTTTATGAACAGGTATTTAAGTTGTTCTCATCAGGCACTGACTGTTGTTGAGTTACGATGTACATGCTTCCAGTAACACTGGCCTAGGGAAGACTGGACCAAATACTGAGGGTGGCTTGAGTCAATGTAGAGAAGACTCCTCAGGCTTCTCCCAGAGGTCGGCAGCACCCACTCAGCTGGGGACTATGCCTCCCACATGCTGCCGGCTTCCTTACCTTGGCAGTAGGGAAAGTCATAGGCTCCTGAGAGGCACCTGTCACACTGCTTCCCGGTTATTCCAGGCAGGCATTCGCACTGGCCAGTCCGCGGGTCACAGGGCACTGGATAGGATCCAATCGTCGAACACCAGCAAGCTGCCAGAAAGAGCTGATCAGACTCAGGCATTCATGAGAGAGTACATAGGGCAGAGTCCTGGACAGGAGCCCTCAGATAGGGCCAGAACGACACAAATTTTCAGATTCACGTCCTTGATTGAGCTAAGCCTCAGTCTCCCCTCCCTTACATGGGGCCGATCCTGGCATCTACTTGATAAGGATTAAAACTTGACAGGTAAACAATGCCCCTCACAGTCAGGACTTACAAGGACAATAGTTTTGTGCTCAGCAAGGCTGGCTGGTGGAAAAGAGGGGACAGCTCTGGGGATCCTTCAATGACATTCAGAGGAGGAAGAAGGAAGGAAGAGACATGTAAAGAAACTTGAGGGTAGATGTCAATGCCATATCCCAATGGGATCAATCCAGTGAGGGTCAGCTTGTAAATGTCCCCAGTTTCCTGTTCTCTTCATATTCATTTCCTCATGGTCTAGTGTAACTAAACTGTCATGGGAAGAGTTATACAGACTGGGAGGGGAATGGGTGGGGAAATCCATTCCAGAATCCTTTGCCTATCCCAGCATCTCTAAGTATGTAAGTAAGCAGGCAGGGCAGAGGGGAAGGATTCTGGCCCTCCTCTTCTGGCTCCCATCCCACTAGGTCAGGTTCCTATGGCTCTGTATTTATACACTCTCACAGGTCCATAGCTGCCTGGTGTCATGCCTCTTTGTACTGTGCAGACCCTACTGCTGGGGGACATAACCAGAGGGAATGGCCTGGCTAGCCTCTTACTGCCAGAGTCTCCCATCTTTACAAGATCTAGGAGGAACTGGAGAGACAGTCTCACTGAATCCCACAGTTCCATGGCAAAGTTCAGAAGCTAATAGATTCTTGAAGTTGCTAGATTAGTCTTGAAGTTTGCTATGAAGCAAAGAATTCCTCCCCACCCGCCACCATAGGGTCACACTCATTTGGATCCCAACATCAACTGTGAGACTACATTCATGCTCTCATGTATGAGTGGCTTATTAATTAGCCTCTTAAGACCTCGGTTTGTACTTCTATAAACTGGAGTTGGTAACAAATCTATCTTCTGAGGTCATTAGAGAATTCCCAGCCGTGAAGCATGGGAAGCACTGAGCACAAAGGGGTCACTCCATGTTTGCTCCTTCTGACATATCTATTCTAACTTCCTTCCCCCCAAATGTGTCCCTTCGTCTATTCCAAACTGGATGAATGGGCACGATGAATTAGCACTTCTGACTACCAAGTTTATGCTCAATGTTCTCAGGAAAAAATTATACATAAAATTAATTGTGCGTGCGTGTGTGTGTGTGTGTGTGTGTGTGTGTGTGTGTGTGTGTGGTCTGTGACAACCTCATTTGCAAGGTCACCAAATTCCCACACTAGTTAGGACCCTAGAGAAGGAACCAGCTGTAGGTAAAGTCACCTATCTTGGGATCTGAGAGACATGCGACTAAGCTTTAGGGTGAAGAGTCTTGAGGACACAAGACAGAGACCGGGCTTTCTCTTTTCATTTGTGGGTAGGATCTGACCAGAGCTACATGGGGACTCACTCTGAAGGGGCTTCTTAGTATGAATGAGAGTGCCTAACATGTCTGTCCTGCTGTCACCGTAGTCAGACTCTCATGGAGGGAGTAGTTTCCCCACTAACAAATGACCTGGGAATCCAACAGGTCGCAGTGGCAGCCTGAGAGAATATGCTCCCACTCCGCCTCCTACCCACAGCCATCATTCCAGCAGACAGACAGAGATTGGTGTTCTGCTGTATTTAATGGTGGCGTGGCTAGGTGTGTGTTGTGGGAAAATATAAAAACACACATCTGATATCAAAAAGCTAAAATTCCAGATGGGGAGCTGGAATTAGTGACACAGTGGCCAGAGTCCCACCCTACTCCTACCACAAAGCTATGTATGAGAAACTTGTCTAATGCCACACTACGTACTGTTGGGAGCCACCAGAACAAGGACGTGGATACTGTATGTCCGCACCAAGGTTCTTTCCTGGGCCGGTAGCCGGTCAAGCTTCTGTTTGTAGAGATTAAGTTTCTACCTTGGGTAGATTTCTAGAGAAATGTTCTTGGCCTCTGTGACTGTTGTTTTTGTGAGTCAGCTTGGGTAGGCTGTGGTAGCTACATGTTTGATCAAACACCAGTATCAACATTACTACAAACATACGTTTTTATATGAGATTAATATTCTGATCAATAGTCTTGCTAGACAGAGTCTACAGTGCCATGGGAAGCAGAGGCGGGAGAATTCCTGAATGTTTCAGCTCAGCCTGGACTATACTGTAACTTCTGGGCTAGCCTGATCCTATAATAACGCCCTACATCACATAGGAAAACTTAGGACTTTAGGAAAATCAGATCCTGGGCTTAACAGTCAAAAGCATAACTGTGTGTACTAACCCCTCCCCCTGTGTGTGTGTGTGTGTGTGTGTGTGTGTGTGTGTGTGTGCGTGTGTGTGTGTGTGTGCGTGTGTGTGTGTGTGTGTGTGTGTGTGTGTGTGTGTACATGCGTGTGCATGCGCACATCCCTTCTGGATCAGTTTCTCTGGAGTCAAATATAGATTTTAGTTCCTTTTATTGACTCTACCATCAATTTGGTTTAGTTAGTTATCAGTGCAGACATAGGAGCAGACCCTGGTGACTGGGTTCTTGAAGTTGGTCTAGGAGAGCAGACTCTGGGAACTGAGTTTGAGTTGGTTTGGGGACTTCTGGAATTGGGCTTTCTAGCCTACCTATAAAAGCACTGTTGACTCCATCCATCCTTGACTGAAGAGATCAGTAGTAACGCATCATGAAGTGACAGCACAGAAGCAAGCACCCCCCTCCTGCGTACTCCTAATCAAACATGTATGAAGTCAATAGTCTGAGGATTCTGAGGTAACTGAGA
>JADRCC010571633.1:0-18724 GCA_019843855.1 Hylomyscus alleni
TGCACTCCAGCCTCTGTAGTTTCCCTATTGACTGATTTTTATTGTGTTCACACCACAGCAGTGACCCTCAACACCAAAGCAATTTGTCACACAGGGAGTTTTATTGCTCCTTACCTGGGCAGACTCAGAATTCCTTGGCAAATGTCAGAGTTGTAAATATTAATGGGTTCTATAGATGTGTTTTGAGAATTCACACTTAAAGCATATATTGTAGTTATCAGTGGATGTGTAGAATGCAAAGGCTCAAGTCTTCTGTTTCAAAGCATGGAGTAGAGTAACAGTCTATAATGGATTCTTGGTGGTCAGATTTAGGTGGTGATAACCCAATTAGGAGAAGTTGAGGTAAAGTTTAGTTGAAATTTGACAACTAATTTATCACCTCTCAGATCTCCTCTCTTTCCCTTTCTCTGGCCCACTGGCTCATGAAATTCTTCCTAGTACAATAATGCTACCCAGTGAGTTGTTTCGAGTGCCTGAGTAAAAAGCACATAACTTAGATGGGTTAGGAATAAGGATTAATTCTTCAGATTAAAGTCTTGGAGCAGCAACAATCAATGCTGAGAGACAAGGTCACAGAGTGGAAAACCTCCACCCTATGCTGTGCTAAGCACCACAGCATTTGATATGCAGCCATGAATCTCACTGTTAAGCCCATCTGATGAGGTTTCCAGGACGAAGAGCATGCTTTCATATCTTAGACAACAGGTACTGAACATCTGCCTAGAATCTGCATCCAATCCCTCTTGTTTTGTTCCTTCCCTGCAGAGTTGTGTCTCTCACATCAAAACTTACTCTTCCTGCTTCCCTCTAGCCATTGTGTCAACCACTCCTGGCTTTCTTTCTAGTGACTAAAGTTTTACATACGATCATGGTGTTTTTGTACTTGAGAGTTGTGTTGAGCCCACCCTCTTAGTGTGCTCCATTCTTCTTTTGGGAATTCCTTGATGTGTAAAATGAGGATTTGGGCACTAGATGTATGCACTTAGGCTATGAGGGGAAGGCTTTTTATTGTTCGATATATAGAGAGATACACTTGGAGGAGTTCAGAGCTGAGAGAGAAAGTAGTGGTTTGAATATGGCCAGCTTATTGTACCTGGCCATAAGTGGAGAAGGGTTGGGGGCAATGAGAAAGAAAAAGAGAGGACCAGGAGCAAGTGTAGTTGAAATAACAGGGTTATAAGAGGAATGACACACTGGCTGGAGGTAAGCTTCTAAGCTTGAAGAGGTTTGGTGGGGGTTGGAGTGGATAGCTGAGGAAAGCCCTGAACTCTGAAATGTGTATAACAGTTATTTGTGATACTCAGGGAGCCTGGAGGACAGTGTGTGATGTGGTATACTAATAGGCAAGGATCATCATTTAACCCTCTCCTTTAATAAAGAAGAACTGGGTTCCTAATGAATGCTGGCCTTTATCTAACTGCCAGAATGTGGACTTGACACTTATCCACTTCCCATTTGTAGAATTGTGTGAACTCTCCTAAATGCTGACTCTGCATCCATCATTCTGTTTAGAACCATGTCCTACTCTGGCTCTTGCCACAACCCATCCCACACCCAGGGTTCATTTTAGGGTAACTGTTTTTTCCTTTGACAGCACTCTGACCTCTGTGCTATGCATTATTCTTTTCAAAACATGTTACTACGACTCTTTCTATCAAAAGGAAATGTAGACCATGCCTTCTCCTCTACTGAGCATGCCTAGATACAAGGAGAAAAGCATGCTTGAGGAATGGTAACAGGTCATAGACTATTAACTTCTAGATATTCCCTTCTGCCCTAGGGCAGATCTGAACATGTCCAAGATACCTCAAAAGAGAAGTGCCAGAATGAGCAGCCCAGCATGATGATGGGAAAAGATGGTATCTTGGAGGCATTATTCAATGAATGCTCTATATTAAGTAATACTTATGCCTCCAAATCCCTCTTTGTTGCCACAGATCGCAGTATAGCATCCATTCCTCAATGGTACAGTATGCTGAGGAAGTGGGCTGTTTGTTTTATACTAGAAGCTTCCTGCTTTGGATTGATTTGAGGTCCATATACATTATTCACCCTCAACCACCACTTCCAAATCAAAGCATACAAACATTCTAAAATGTTTTTAATTATCATTTCAACAGGAAAAGTGGTTTTTGCTAGAGGGTTTCTAATTTCTTTTTAGGCATTATAATACAGCTTAAAGATCTTACATGGCCTTATATATTCTTCTTTGTCTGTTCTGGTTCAGATCCATAAATTCATTTCATTTCCCCATGAGTTCCATCTTTAATTCAGTTCTTTCTGTATTACAAATAAATTCAGTACCTGCCTTTTTGGGGCCATTGCTTAAGATTCTCCCCTTGGAGGCAAATTTCCATGAGATCATCTCCTCTGTTTGCTCAAAAATAATCCACCGGCACCACAAAAGACTCCATATAGTCAAAGCAATCTTAAGCAAAAGGAACAATGCTAGAGAGATTGCAATTGCAGATCATAAGATCTATTACAGAGCCATCGCAATAAAAACAATATGGCACTAGCACAAAAACAGAAGTATGAACCAATGGAACAAATCAATGACTAAACACCTAACTTCAGCCATTTAATATTTGACAAAGACACCAAAAAATATACATTGAAGAAAGGAATTTTAAGAAATGGTGTAATTATTTTAAAATCTCAAAAATAAAAGAAATAACATGTTATCATTATATGATTTTTATTAGGTGTTCACTAATCTGTTTATTATGTTTTGATTTCAAATGAAAAAAATTATTTTATTTTTTCAGAGGTTCTATCTCACATAGGTGCTAAAAAATAAATACTTGCAGCTCAAAAGAATGAAAGATGACTGGTAATAACCCTTTGTACATAAACCTATCATTCGTTCTTTATGCCCAGCAACAAGGACATTGCTCTCAAAAGGATTTATATTTATTGCCACATTCTGAATATGTTGACTTTAGAAAGTGAACCCTGCTTCACTTTAAATTTGGAAAATGGAAGTGAACCCAACTATACCTAGAAGATTGCAGAGGGTAGGTGTGGTACTAAACGAGAATGACTCCCATGGAGAAGAATGAGTAATTTTTCTGCCATAAAATGATAATATATGTTTAAGGATATAACACATATTTAGTTCAATTTGTATATTACATGGAATATGCATAGATCAGAGAACCTATAAGGAACCCCATTTGTGTATGTTTATGTTCTGTGACTAATAAATTTAATTGAAGACTTAATTATAATACATGGAAGTGCAATAAAAAGATTTGTTTTTATTTTGCTAATTGCTTTAACTAAATTAGATATAGTAGAACATTTGTAACTTAAAAATCCTTTTAAGAGTGAGTTATTTTAAAATATTGAAAGGGCTTATCAAAGACCGAAGTTCTTACCAAAATTTATACATTCTAGAATCAAGCAGTGATTGATTCTGGACACTGGATTTCTTAAAATTCCTGGGGTTGAGGTGTGGGGGAATTTTAAAAGGCATAGGTTTCCAACAGTCTTTAAGGATTTTTTTTTTTTTTTTGGTCATAAAAATTAGATAGATGTGGAAATTTATGACAAAGCTGTTATGGAACTTGGGAAATCATGGTGTCAAACAGACGGTGACAGAAACTAAATGTGGAGTAATAAATGGTGTAACAGAACCAAAGCTGTCCCTACAGAGGGACTACAGGATACCAACCAATAATCACTGCAGAGGAGTTCCTATCAGGTAGAAAGCATTAGAAATGGACTCTCCCTTAAACAGAAAGTTGGATAATCGACAGCTTAGGTTTCACTTTGTGTCCTGTCCTTTCATGGTTCCAGGACCAGACCCGACTTGTGTCTGCAGGGAATGAAAAGAAGAAAGATAGTGCAGTTTATTGTAGTAAATGTTATTCTGAGGATTTTTACCCCACATATAATTCTCAAATGAAAGACAGAAAAACCTTTGGGTTTATAGTAAGCCTTAAAGCATTAGAGATGGACAAATATCAATTCTCTGTATTATTTTTGTCTCATCCTGTCAATAAACCCAAGATATCACTTGCTACGTTCTGCCTGTGCCGCTCCTTTTCCAACATGCTGGCCCTCATGGCCATGCACTCAATTCCAAACCACTCCATGCTGACATCTTTCTTCCTCCTTGCTTTCCTTCTGGTCTGTGCCTTAGACCCTAAGCCCCGGAACCGGAACCTTCGCTTAGCCCCCATTCTCTTCTGCCAATCCAAGGCTGTAGGCACCTTTCTTAACTAATCAGGGATTAAAGGGAGGGAGCAAGCTGAAACACCTGAGGATCCACTGGTCTTGGAGGAACAAGATCTTGGGGAACAGCATTTAGCACTTGAATATAAACAGCAGCAGACCAACTCCCTACATAAGAGAAATACTCATAGGCAGAAATCTAAGATCAAGTGCTCTAGGCTTTCAGATAGAGAAATCTTAGTACTCTGGAAGCGTAGTGTGTTCTTGTTTGTTTGGTTGGTTTGGTTTGTTTTGGTCTGGTTTTTTGTTTACTTTTTTCCTATTTGATGCTTTCTTTATTTACATTGCAAATTTTATATCCTCTGAAAACCAGCCTACCCCATCCCCCCCACCAGCTCACTAACCCACCTAATGCCCCTTCTCTGTCCTGGCATTCCCCTACACTGGGACATCAAGCATTCACAACACCAAGGGCCTCTCCTCTCACTGATGTCCAAAAAGACCATCTTCTGCTACTTATGTGACTGGAGCCATGGGTTCCTCCATGTGTACTCTTTGATTAGTGGTTTAGACCCTGGGAGGTGTGGGGGTACTGGTTCATTCATATTGTTGTTCCTCTTATGGAACTGAAAACCCCTTCAGCTCCTTGGGGACTTTGTGCCAACTTCAATGGATGACTGTGAGCACCCACTTCTGTACTAGTCAGGCACTGGCAGAGCCTTTCAAGAGACAGCTATATCAGGCTCCTGTCAGTAAGCAGTTGTTGGCATCCACAATAGTGTCTTGGGTTTGGTAACTGTATATGGGATGGATCCCTAGGTGGGACAGTCAATGGATGGCCTATACTTGAGTTTCTGCTCCAAACTTTTCCTCTTTATATCCTACTACAGGTATTTTGATCACCCTTCTAAGAAAGACTGAAGTATCCACATTTCTTTCTTCTTGGGCTTTATGTGGTCTGTGAGTTGTATCTTGGGTATTCCAAATCTCTGAGCTAATATCCACTTATTAGTGAGTGCATGCCATGTGTGTTCTTTTGTGATTGAGTTACCTCACTCAGGATATTTTCTAGTTCTATTCATTTTTCTAAGAACTTTATGAATTCATCATTTTTAATAGCTAAGTAGTACTCCATTATGTAAATGTACCACATTTTTTGTATCCATTCTTCTGTTGAAGGACATCTGGGTTCTTCCCAGCTTCTGGTTGCTATAAATAAGGCTACTATGAACATAGTGGAGCATGTGTCCTTATTACATGTTGGAACATCTTCTGGGTATATGTCCAAAAGTAATATAGCTGGGTCCTCTGGTAGTACTATGTCCAATTTTCTGAGCAACTGCCAACCTAATTTCAAGAGTTGTACCAGCTTGCAATTCCACCAACAATGGATGAGCATTCCTCTTTCTCCACATCTTCACCAACATCTGCTGTCACCTGAGTTTTTGATCTTAGCCAGTCTTACTGGTGTGAGGTGGAATCTCAGGGTTGTTTTGACTTGCATTTCCCTGATGACTAAGGATGTCAAACATTTCTTTAGGTACTTCTTAGCCATTCGGTATTCCTCAGTTGATAATTTCCCTGATGAGTAAGGATGTTCAACATTCCGATGCTTCTCAGCCATTTGAGTTTCCTCAGTTCTTTGTTTAGTTCTGATCCACATTTTTAATAGGGTTTTTTGGTTCTCTGGAGTCTAACTTCTTGAGTTCTTTGTATATATTTGATATTAGCCCTCTAACAGATATAAGGTTCATAAAGATCTTTTACCACTCTGTTGGTTGCTGTTTTGTCCTATAGCCAGTGTCCTTTACCTTACAGAAGCTTTGCAATTTTATGAGATCCCATTTGTTGATTCTTGATCTAATTTCCCCCTGTGCCCAAGCTGGAGGCTCTTCCCCACTTTCTTTTCTATCAACTTCAGTGTATCTTTTTATTTGGAGGTCCTTAATCCATTGGACTTGAGCTTTGTACAAGGAGATAACTTGCTAACTGCCAGTTGAAACAGCACCATTTGTTGAAAATGCTGTTTTGTTTATTTTTTTTTCCACTAGGTGGTTTTAGCTCCTTTGTCAAAGATCAATTGACCATAGGTCAATTTCTGGGTCTTCAATTCTATTCTATTAATCTACCTTCCTTGCACTGTATACCATACAGTTTTTATTATGCTTTCTCTGTAGTACAGCTTGAGGTCAGGGATAGTGATTCCTCTGGAAGTTCTTTTATTGTTGAGAATAGTTTTCACTATCCAGGGATTTTTGCTCTTCAAGGTCAATTTGGAAATTGCTCTTTCTAACTCTATGAAGAATCTATTTGGAATTTTGATGGGGATTGCACTGAATCTGTAGATTGCTTTCAGCAAGATGGCCATTTTTACTATATTAATCCTACCAATCCTTGAGCATGGGAGATCTTTCCATCTTCTGAGATCTTCTTCAACTTCTTTCTTCAGAGACTTGAAATTCTTGTCATACAGATCTTTCATTTACTTAGTTATTGCCACACCAAGATATTTTATATTATTTTTGACTATTGTGAAAGATGTTGTTTCCCTAATCTCTTTCTCAGTCTTTTTATCCTTTCAGTAGAGAAAAGCCATTAATTTGTTTGAGTTAATTTTGTATCCAGCCACTTTGCTGAAGTTGTTCACCAGGTTTAGGAGTTTTCTGGTTGAATTTTTGGAGTTTCTTAAGTATATTCTCATATCATTTTAAAATAGTGATATTTTGACTTCTTCCTTTCCAATTCTTATCCCTTTGATCTCCTTTTGTTGTCTAATTGCTCTGTCTAGGACTACAAGTACTATATTTAACTGGTAGGGAGAAAGTGGACATCCTTGTCTAGTCCCTGGTTTTAGTGGGATTGCTTCAAGTTTCTCTCCATTTAGTTTGATGTTGGCTACTGGTTTGTTGCATATTGTTTTTGCTATGTTTAGGTATGGGCCCTGAATTCCTGATCTTTCCAAGACTTTTATTATGAAGGGATCCTGGATTTTGTCAAATGTTTTCTCAGCATCTAATGAGATGATCATATGATTTTTTTTCTTTGAGTTTGTTTATGTAGTGGATTGATGGATTTCTGTATATTGAACCATCACTGCATCCCTGGTGTGAAGGCTTCTTGGTCATGATGAATTATCACTTTGATATATTCTTGGATTCAGTTAACAAGAATTTTATAGAGTTTTTTGCATTGATATTCACAAGGGAAATTGGTCTGAAGTCCTCTTTCTTTGTTGGATCTTTGTGTAATTTACATATCAGAGTAATTGTGGCCTTATAGAATGAATTGGGTAGTGTTCCATCTGTTTCTACTTTGTGAAATAGTTTGAATAGTATTGGTATTAGGTCTTCTTTGAAGATCTTATAGAATTCTGCACCAAACCCATCTGGTCCTGGGCTTTTTTTTTTTCCCCCATGGGAGATGATTAATGATTCCTTCTATTTCTTTATGAATTATGGGACTGTTTAGATCATTTATCTGATCCTGTTTTAACTTTGGTACCTGGTATCTGTCTAAAACATTGTCTGTTTCATTCAAATTTTCCAGTTTTGTTGAGTATAGTCTTTTGTAGTAGGATTTGATGATTTTTTTGGATTTCCTCATTTTCTGTTATTACGTCTCCCTTTTCATTTCTGATTTTGTTGATTTGGATACTGTCTCTGAATCCTCTGGTTTGTTTGGCTAATGGTTTATCTATCTTGTTGATTTTCTCAAAGAACCATCTCCTGGTTTGGTTGATTCTTTGTATAATTCTTTTTGATTCTATTTGATTGATTTCAGCCCTGAGTTTGATTATTTCCTGCCTTCTACTCCTCTTGGGTCAATTTGCTTCTTGTTCTTTCAGTTGTGCTGTCAAACTGCTAGTGATTCTAAATCCCAATCTGACTTTTCTGGTGTGTTGGGTTATCCAGGATTTGCTGTTATGGGAGAACTTGGTTCTGATGAGGCCAGGTACTCTTGGTTTCTGTTGGTAAGGTTCTTGTACTTGCCTTTTGCCATCTGGTTATCTCTGGTGTTAGTTGGTCTTGCTGTCTCTGGTATGAGCTTGTCCCTCCTGTGGGCCTGCAAGCCTGTATCAACACTCCTGGCAGGACCAGTGCACAAAGAGCTTTGGAACAGCCCCAGCTCCTGGGTGCAGATGAAGGAAAGATGGTCCCTATCTCAGCTGCTTTGCTGCTTCTGTGGCCTGTGTGCTCCTGGCTCGTCCCGCCTTAGACAGTCACTGGAGAGAAAATGGCAATCTCACCTGTGAGTCCAGGGTCAGAGCATTCCCTGGAGACAATCTCTCCCCTGGCAGGAACCATGCACAGGGCTGTGGAACAGCCCCATCTCCTGGGTGCAAATGAAGGCAGGAAGGACTCTGTCCCAGCTTCTCTACTGCTTCTGTGGCCTGAGCACTCCTTGGATGGTCCCACTTTAGAGAGTCACTGGAGAGAAAATTCAGCCTGTTTATTATAAGGACTTGAATAAAGAGGGTTATTTTAATCAGAAGAAAGAAGTAAAGTCATTCCATAGAGACAAACAAGGAGGTAGGGTTTATGATATGCAGATAGATCAAGGAGACAGGGTTAGTTAATCTCAGTAGAAGCAATGTCTGTAGTGGGGTAGTCTTCAGGCTTAAACATGGGGAGAAGAGATAGGAAAGCTAGGGTTGGAAATTCCTGTCCACACTATCAACATCCATATAATGGCCTAGAATGGAAGACTTTGCCATTTCCCCATTCTTTTGGTAGGGAGAAGGGGACATTTTCCTATCAGTCTGATACTAGGGTTCTTGACATGTCTGGAGCATGTTAATAACATATTTCAGTAGGGATCTCACTCACTCAGGGCTTCCTCCATTCCCCACAGCTCTCTATTCTTTGCTGTGTAATGTGGGTGATATTTTATTTTTCTACTACTGATAAAAAAAAACACCATGAAAAGTCAACTTATAAAAGAAAGTGTTTAGTTTAGGCCCACAACTCCAGATGGTTATAGTCCATGATCGTTACAGTGGGGAACATGACAGCTGGCAGACTCTGGATGTACTGCATGCATCAATCATGGTGCTGAGTCATCAATCATGGAGCTGAGTCATCAATCATGGTGCTGAGTCATCAATCATAGAGCTGAGTCATCAATCATGGTGCTGAGTCATCAATCATGGGGCTGAGTCAACAGCTGAGAGCTTGCATCTTGAGACAACCACAAGGTAGAAAGTTCTACCAAGAATACACTTGGATATTGAAATCTCAAACCACCCCAGTGTCTCCCTACCAACACAATCATACTTCTTAATCCTTTCCAAAAATTTCCTTCCACTAGGACCAAGAATTAAGACATGAGCTGATGTGGGGACCTGTCTTTTGACCCAACACAGGTGGGAAGTACAGCTGCAAGTGGCACCTTCTGTTGGATATAATCTGTACAGTTTATTTTCTCTATTTTATCACATAGAATTTTATAAATATAGACAACATTGTAGGCTCTATTTTTATTTCCCTTGGCACATCCTTTCCTGATAAACAAATCATCCCCTATATCGCCTATGCAGGGATGGTTAGGTATACAATGGGTTTGAGATGCTTTAGAGAGCAAATTTTTGCCTGCCTGGAGTTCTCTGAGTTGGTACCATCCAAGATGTGCCTATGCTCATTCTACACAGAGGGGTGACATGTGCTAATGCATTGAGGATTGCCTCTGGTCACCACTAGGTGGTGGTTGTCACCAGTCATCACAGCATCTTTCACTAGGTGGGGTTCTCTGGCAGAATTCATAAGGAGAAACCTTTATGGCTTTAAGATCAGAGTAAGACAGCTCCATCAGTACCTGCCCACTTCTGCCTCTCAAAGCACACACTATGAGTCATTGCTTTCATATTTCTTATTTTGAAGAATCTCCCCCTTGTGGGACATCATCAGACTATTATTCATTCTTTCTTCTCATGTACAGAAGCCATCTGTTCTAATGTTATCTGACAAGCACACTACCTGAATTCTGAAGTTTTATTCCTTCTCCCTTATGATGGCTAGATCATCTCTAGAATTTCTTCTTTATTTAGATTTATTATATTTTAATTTAAGTGTATTATAATGTAGTACGTACAGTTGCCCACAGAGGTCAGAGGAGGATACCGTTCCCACAGAGCTGTAATTACAAACAGTTGTAAACTGCCTGATTTGGATGCTGGGAACCTAACTCGGGTCTTTTGCAAAAGGAACAAAAACTTCCAACAATTGAGTTTTAACTACTCTTAGCCATTCAACCTCCACATCCTAAATTTTCTATGCAATAATATTTTATTTTATTCATATTTTATTTTATTCATATTTTAATCATATTTTATTCAAATAGTTGAATGTACTTATATCAGCTGGAAAAGCTGATCACAAGATGTTATCTTGCTTAGCCAGTCCCAGCAAAGATAATGGCTTCTTTACCACAGTGTCAATGCCTGATGAAGGCTTAGCTTTTAAATTCATTTTAACTGAAGGTATAAATTAATGAACAAATAAGAACTCTGGACCTAGGAGGATAGGGCTGAGAGCACCTGGGTGGTGAGCTTTACCTGAAAAGAAATTTTGTGTAGTGTGTGTTGTTCATTGCCTCACCAAAGGCTGGAAGGGACAATTCTGTTCTAAACTCAAGTCCTGGTAGCAACTCTGAGTCTTGCCCACACCTGACTTACCCAGCAAGTGCAGCTTTCCTGCTTGATCTGAAGCAGAGTTCAAATCTTCAACCATGCTCTAACCATTTCTTATGGAGAAGGAATAGCATTGATTTCTCTTCAGTATCCTCACAGTAAGGCATCTCGAACCTACATGCCCCCACCACCTTGCCCAAGTGAACTCATCTTAACACAGAGAGCAGGTGGGTAACAAGTCATCTCAAACTAGCATCTAGGTACTCTTTCTAAATTGAGGTATGGAGTCCTATGGAGGTTTCTTGCTACAGAGATCCTAGATAAAAACAAGAAATACAGCATGGCTGGGGTAGAGAATTCACATCGGGCAAGTCTTCTCAATGGCATCCCTTCTCACATCTATCACACCTTGCACCCAGCCTGTGATTCTGTCTCTCTCTTCTCCCCAGTTATATTCTGACATCTGCCTCAAACCTGCGAAAGAAAATGTTCTGCCTTCTTGGGAAAGGATAGACACTTTTCCAGTAGAAAAAGGCTTTAGCTCTCTTGCCAATATAGATTTCTCAGGCATCAAGAGCAAGAATAAGTCTAAATAAATAAGGGGGCTCTCTGAACCTGAACTGTTCATCTAGAAAGGTCTGGGGATGTAACATTGTTTGTGGAAAGCAAGTAGAAAAAGGAAGTGTTCAGTTCTTAACTCAGTGCTTCTGAGCCTGTGAAATTATTCAAGATTTGTTTCATCTTAACAAATAATCATCTATCTTCTCCATCCAGAGAATGGTTGGCAATATTCTTCCAGAATGACAGTGGCTTTCTATTTGGTTTTCCATGTAGTTGAAGAAAGTACTCTAGGGGGATTTTCTTACATGAGTGTGTCCAGACATTCTTCCTAGCATATCAATCGATGGATACCAGAACTAAACAGGTCAATAGTAAAAAGTTCACTGAAATCCAAAGACAAGATACTGATACTCAGTTCCAAACAGTGGTGAAATTTTCACATCATTTTATGGATCTGCTCTGGTTTTCCTTCATGGTAATAAAGTCCTCTCATAGAAAAGGCTGGGTAAGCCATGGGCAGCAATATTCCAGCATTTGGCGACTTAATGCAGGAAGCCCAGAGTTGTAAGAATTCATATACCCAAAAGAAGCCCTACCATACCACAGGGACATTTGTTTAACTATGCTCATAACAGCTTTATTTGTAATAGCCAGGAACTTGAAATAACCTAGATGCCCCTCAACTGAAGAATGAGTAAAGAAAACATTAGATATCTACACAATGGAATATTGTTTTGCTGTTTAAAAAAAAGATATCATAAAATTTGCAGACAAATAGAAGAAATTTGAAAATATCATCCTAAGTGAGGTGACATAGACCCAGAAAGACAGCTATAGTATATGGTCACTTACAATTGGACATTAGCCATATGTGCAGGATAATCCACGAACACAAAGAAACAGTAATAATGAGGGCCCAAGGGAGGATTGTGAATCTCACTCAGAAGAAGAAACAAAATGGTCAGTTGAGGTAGATGCAGTGAGGGAACCGAGTGGGGAATGGACTGAGAGGAGATATGGGGATAGCAATAAGAGAGTACTTTGGTGGTTTTTGTGAGGTTGAATCGATAGAGCTCCCTATGGACAACAAGACCAATAAGAGGCATGGGTTCTGTTTTATTCCTTTAAGGAAGAGGAACCAGTGAAGAAGATAATGGAAAAGAAATACCACAATGTTGGTCTTAGTAAATGTGAAATAAAGGTAGCCATGTCAACGGAACAGTATCATCAGCAGCAGTGGGGATCTAGAGGAGGGTTTGCAGGAAGAACTCGCGGAAGAGGTGGTGGCCCCAGTCAAAACTGGAACCAGGGATATAGTAACTATTGGAATCAGGGCTATGGCAACTATGGATATAACAGCCAAGGTTACGGTGGTTATGGAGGATATGACTACACTGGTTACAACTACTATGGATATGATGATTATAGCAATCAGCAGAGTGGTTATGGGAAAGTACCCAGGCGAGGTGAACATCAAAATAGTTACAAACCATACTAAATTATTCCATTTGCAACTTATCCCCAACAGGTGGTGAAGCAATATTTTCCAATTTGAAGATTCATTTGAAGGTGGCTCCTGCCACCTGATTTTTTCTATCAAGTTCCTGAATGGAAGTATGATGTTGGGTCCCTCTGAAGTTTAATTCTGAGTTCTCATTAAAAGAATTTGCTTTCATTGTTTTATTTCTTAATTGCTATGCTTCAGTATCATTTTGTGTTTTATTCTCTCCCTCTCCCTCCAGTATTGTAGAGCAAGTCTTGTGTTAAAAGCCCAGTGTGACAGTGTCATGATGTAGTAGTGTCTTACTGGTTTTTCAATAAATCCTTTTGTATAAAAAAAAATTTCACAGCAGATATATATATATATATATATATATATATATATATATATATATTAGATTCAGGAGCACATCCAATTATAAATGATTGTTAGGAAAATCATATAAAACAATGGAATACATAGAAGTGTCAAGAGTAACTGTCAGGGTACGAAATTCCTTGGTAGCCAGATGCCCACGGCAAGCAGAAGAGGGAGAGCTGGGAGAGAGAATTGAAATCAGTGAAGGACATCTCTGGGACTAGCTGGAGACCCGAGTGGGGGGAAGCTCAGGGTAGACTATGGGTGTCACCCTAGCTGAGATTCCTTCCAGTGGGAAGACAAGTGGCCACTTCCTATAGCCAGGCATGACTTCCAGTGGATGGAGGGGGACATCAACCCACTCATAAAAGCTTCAGTCTAAAATTTGTCCTTCCTACAAGATGTGTAGGGATAAAGATAGAGCAAAGATTAAAGAAACAGCCAACCAATGACTGGCCCAACTTAAGACACATCCTTTAGGAGAGAGCAGCCCGGAACTATTGATGATACTCTGATATGCTTGCAGACAGGAAGGTGACATACCTGTCTCCTGAGAGGCTTCATTAAGGAATGATGGAAACAGATAATGAGACCTATAGCCAAACTCAGGCAAAGCTGGGGAGTCTTGTGGAAGAGTGGGGGATAGAATTGAGCAACCCGAGGGGTCAAAGACACCATAAGACCTACAGAGTCAACTAACTTGGACCCGTAGAGACTCACAGAAACTGAACCATCAACCAAAGATCATGCAGGGACTGAACCTAGCCCCCCCCCCCATATTTGTACCAGATATACATCTTGAGATTCATAAGAGTCCCCTAATAATTGGAGGGGTTGTCTCTGACTCTGTTGTCTGCTATTGGATCCCCTTCTCCTACCTGTACTTCTTGATTGGACCTCAGTGGGAAAGGATGTGCCTGGTCCTGCTGAGACTAAATGTCCCATAGTGGGGTGGCATCCAGTTGGGGCTTCCCCTTATATGAGGAGAGGAGGAGGGAGCAATGAGAGGGGAAATTTGTGAGAGCAGTCCTGGGAGGAGAGAAAGGAGGGAGGCTGCAATTGGGGTGTAGTGGGAATAAAAAGTAATTAATGAAAAAAAGGAAATACATCTGTGAAGAAAACTGAATCTTTATCTATTTATGGCTGACTTGAAACTCACTAGGTAAACTAGCTAGCTCACTCAAACTCATAGGAATCTGCCTGCTTTAGCCTTCTGAGTTTTAAGATTTAAACCATGTACTACCTTGCCAGTCTGAATATTCCCTTTTTAGCAGAGTCAGCATGATTTTAAAATATAGAGTGATTTAAAAAAAATTTTGTAAATTTGTTGCCAGTTCTGTCTACTAAGGAATGGAAAGTCTTCCTTTCTTCTGAACTCTCAAGTCCATGTGGCTTTACCAGCATTCTATGCTGCAAACCACTGTGTAGTGTCCCAGCCTGGGTGAGCAAAAGCCTCATAGCTTCTGTGTACTTCTCACAGAGCCCGAGCTGCTACTCTGCCTCCCAGTCCTGTTAGAGGAGGTGTTAGGGTGAAATTGTCTCAGTCGGCCACCCTGGGCAATGAGAAAAATGGCAATTGGTGGCTCTTTCTGTTCCATCCAGTTGCAGGTTGTTACAGAGCCCTATATGGCAGGACAATGAGCAACTGTGGAAAGTTTGATGTTCAGTGATAGAATACGGTCTTGAGTCTGGTGCTATTTATCTAACCTAGGTTTTGTTTTATCCCCATGGATCCGTATGGGAGACACAATAACAGTAATTTCATATGAGTCTTAAATGAATGTGCTTAGATTTCTGTTATTGACAAATAAAATAATTTACTTCTGGTTCTTTATGTGGTTATGTTAAAGGGTAATCCCTTTGGCAATGATTAATTTCATGCTGTGGTTTCTCCTTCGGAATTGCAGAACTGTTACATGCTCATCTAAGACTGGTGGTCAGTGGCTTCAGCTAACACTGTTCAGAGGACAGCACTGTACCAACAACCATTGATTTCCTAAGAAAATCTCAAGTTGGTGATGTACTGTGCAGCTTACTGCAGGAAACACCCAGTGATAAGCTCTCTGTGGTTCCAGCTGAAGCAGCCTTTGTGTTCCTAGACTTTAAACGAATAACAGCCTCATTCAGGTGTGTGTAAAATAATATCTAAAATTATTTCAGAGTTAGAACAGCTAGCTATTGAATCTGACACTGGCCCCTATGGGTTCTTATATTTTCTTGGGCATTCTCTGCTGACTTCTTTCTTTGTTTAGTCTAGAGTTTGTCCTGTCCTCAGGTGTGAGCACCTGGCATGTGACACTGCATCTTACTTTCCTTAGGTCCCAATAACAGATAATTATTGGTGGAATACAGCAATTTCTGGATAATGATAAGAGTGCCCAATAATGCAGACAAGGAGTACATTATATCATCTTTCCAATTGTAGCTAATGTCTCTTGCAAACCTGAAGTGTTTCCGTTCATGGCATACATTGATTCTATTGTCCTGATGTTAACTGCTGTTGTACTAGAGAAAATAAAGCTCTGTTGGACAAATACTGATCGAGGTGACTGAGATATCCAAGAAACCAAAGGCATGAAAGTGGATTCAAAAGGGGTCTGAAGCATACATTAGGGTCCCCTGCCATACCTTGTCACTATTCTTCCCAAGCTTTGGCTATTTTCAGTGTTAAAATCAGTGGGTGCCAAAGGAGTAGAATTTTGTCCTATTTTTTGCTACTAAGCTTTTATTTTAAGATTTACTTCTGGTTTACATGAGATAAGGATTTGTAAGTATTATTATTTCAATACACAAAGTCATTCACAGGTGCCAGTTTTAATGTGTACATTATATTCCCAACTGGGGAACTATCTTACCAGGTTCTGGCAACATTAGAAAATGAAGGCTTGCTTCCAGAATTAGGTCATTGGTTGCAGTTTTTAATGGCCCTGTTCTCTTCCTGGTTTTCTCTTTCTTCATTCTGTTTGAAAGGGATGAAGAAGGCACTCCAGCCCAAACTCTCACCATGATGGTGTTCTGCTGAACCACACAGGGCTAAGAAACCATGGAACCCTCAAAAACAGCGAACATTTCTTTTATGTGAAGTTTCTACTGAGTATATTAATGAGAAAGGAAACTGAAATTGGAGATGTTTTAGTCCTTAATGATTATGATTTAGTGAAAATGTATATACATAGGGTCAAGTCACTTATAAAAACTTTGTTTTCAGGGGATCTGGCCCCAGCCTTTTGGCAGTGGAGCAGTCTACTGATGACAATGTTGTCCTTTACACTACCACTGATAGTGACACACAGCTTCCTGAAGCAGGTGGTGGTTCCATAATGAATATTTCTTCTCATCTCCTTTACTGTCTGAGGCAAGACACTGTGTAGATACTTACTTTACTCTGCTCTGTCCAGATCTCTGAAAGCATGCAGGTATCTGCAACTTGGGCGACCTGGGCTGAATCTGCATACACATATTAAGCTAGTATCAAGTTCTGTCTATTTATTTTAGCTAAGGCCAGTGACCCAAAGTCTTTGTGTGTTGGGGGAGGGGGCATTCCTGATTGAAATGTCTCCTCTTGACAAACAAATTTCTTCATGCTCTGCTTACCCAATGATGAGTTCTGTGAAAGTGATTCATTTTTCACAATCTGGGTATCGTATCACCTTCTCTTACTGGAATGATTCCCTCTGGCCTCCTCATTACAGGCCTTATTTATATGTGCTCTGACAGTATGTTGATTACTCTGTTAATGAGTTTAAATAGACATCTCCAGATGAAGGACTTATCTTAGCAATGCATATGCAGTGCTCCTACATACCTTGGAATTCATGCTCTTTCCATGTGTGGGAATGTGAGATTAAATACTGTCTATATTTTTTCTTGAAAGCATCATCGTTCTCTTAAAATCTCCCAGGACACTTCACTTCATGAACTTGTACTGAAATACTGGAATTGTTCCATATAGTCAGACTGACATTTGTTTTCTCATTGAGATTTATATTTTTCTACTTTTATTTTAATGCATGTCAAGTCCATCACCAACCTCCTGATTGTGTGTCTGATCATGTGTTAAGCTTCGTGCTCTGGCTTCCATGTTTCCTTCCCTGGGCCTATACTTTTCTGACCTATCTCTATATAATTGTTCATCCAGTACAGTTCACTACAGTTGCTTTAGTATCTTATATCACTTTAAAGATAAATACTCCTTCTAGATACTATCATACTCAGGCCAATAGATCTGTGCCTGGTTAGAAATAACATGCAAGGGTGTGGCAACAACATGTTGCTGGGAAAGTCTTTGGTGACCGTAACCCATTTTAAGGTAGATAGGATTCATGTAAATTTTTCTGTTCTATGGGAGATTTAATTATAGAACTATAAAGGTTCAAATTAAGAAGTCTGCATCCAAATTTCACCCAAATTTATTAGATGACAAAAGTCTTAAAAAAATAATCCTTATTCCTTCAGAAATTTGGTGTAATGAGAGAGACTTTTCCTAGGTATATATAACACACATTTACTCACCTCAGAAATGGAATCCAGAGAAAGACCAGAGGAATAGTTGCACCAAAGTTTATCCTGCTGAACTAATTACTGGGATTACTAGCATTTACTGGGGATATTGGAGAGATGTGACTTATTTGAGCAGGGACAACTCAATAGCAAATGTGTCATCTGAAAACAAAAATGAAATAAAAGGAAGGGATGATTGCCCGCAGGTATGTTAGAGGAGAAACTTACTGTAGATAAAAGGGAGGCCAAAGTAAGAGTCAGAGAAATCTGAGAGAGTCCAGAGTGGACATGACTCTGACTGAGCTGGAACATGTGAAGAGAGGGCCAAGAGGAAGAAAGAGCAGAAAGGAGAACCAGGTGCAGCAACCAGGAGGCCAAAATAAAAAAAGGCAGGTAACCACAATGTCTGGATTACATAGAGAAGAGTCTCTGGGAGAAGGGAAGCCCAGACACTGGTACAGAGAAGGGTGCCCAGATTTCAGGGTAGTGGTCAGAGTATACCAGCCATACCCTGTAACCGATAACAGGAAGAGACTGAGTGGTATTGAGAAAACCTGGACTTCAGATCTACTTTGATATGTAAAGTAGTCACTTCAGCCATTTGTCTCAGGTTTGAAACTTAACATCACCAATAAGTCCATACCGGCTTTTATGATAATTCATAAAAGCTCCATCTCTAGACTCCCTGAACAATTTGTAGGCAGCTCTGTGAGTCTGGGAATATCTCTAGACAACATGACTAGTCTGAGTTCCTGACCCCAGCAGTTGTTTACCTCCTTCAAGCCAGGGGTCTGACCTTAGAACTGTGGCAACCTGTCACATATCAGATATCCTGAATATGAGATATTTATATTATCATTCATAATGATAGCAAAGTTACAGTTATAAAAGCAACAAAAATAGTTTTATGGTTGGGGGAGCACCACATGAGTTACTATATTAGAGAGTGGGAGGGTTAGGAAGGTTGAGAACCACTGAATGATCTTGTAATGTCAGCCTTC
>JADRCC010571635.1:0-19598 GCA_019843855.1 Hylomyscus alleni
TTTTTTTTGCTGCATTTCCTTCAGTCCATTTTGAAGATGTAAAGGACTCCATTAGGAGACTTTCTTCCCCCAAAGGCTTTAATCTGCAAGAGATGGGGAGGAAAGAGAAGTCTGTGTTCCAAAGAGGCCACCTTGGGAGTCGAAGAAAGTTCCTTTGGTTCATTGTCTATTCGGCAAGGCTGGTGGTATTTTTGTTCCCAACTGATTAATCTATCAAACCACCAGTGTTTTCCAGGAAGCGTAGACAACTCCAGCAATCCTTATGAGAATGATGTCCCTGCATTATGAATCTAACATTCATTTTCATAGATGGCAGCATGACTAATGGCCGTGCCTCGCATTCCTATAACAATTTACAGTTTCCAGACCACTTTCACATTCATCATCCCATTTGATTCTCCTGACAACCCCAGGAGGTCTGCAGGGCAGGAATTATTGTCCTTATATTTCAAATAAGAAGAAGCTCAGGACACATAGGGGATGTTGCCTCCCCAACCTAGTAAGTGGTAAACCCATGGCTCTAGCTCAGACCTCCTGAAATTGATTTCAGTGCTCTTTCCACAGGCAATTTCCCCAAATTGTTCTGAAGAAACGTGACCTCGAGTTATGCACACACCCCAAGTCATCCAGCATACTGTGTCCCTTGTATCATTGTGTTGCAGTGTGGGAGACAGAACCCAATTCCAAATGTTGCAAACAGAGACAGCAATGGGAAGAGCTGGAGGAGCAGAAGTCAGAGGATCCCCTGAGCTGTTCATCTGGAGAGTGGGCCCCTTGAGATAGCTGCGTACAGAAGTCTGGAAGCTACCACTGCTGTCCCATGAGAAAGCTCAAGCTGTCTACAAACACCACCACCTATTCTGAGCATCAACAATGCAAAGGAAAACAGCCTGTCTCTCACTTTCACTTTCCAAATCCAAATTCCATATGAACCCATGGGGACTGGTAAAACAGAATTCTCACCCAAGACCTTAGTTGTAAGAGAATCTGAGAAATGTGCTTTTGGGAGAAAGCCAAGGGCTTACAGAATCTGAAGAGAAACCAGGGTATAGAACTGTAGTTTTGAGATACAGGGGCGGGAGGGAAGGGGGAGGATGAGATTGACGATCATCATCTTTTATGGTTCTCCTTTTAAAAATGCATAGCACTCATTAACATTTTCAGGCTATTAAAAAAAAAAACCTGTAGTAAAGGAAAACATTAAACTTTAACCTTGCTAAAGTCAGCTCTTCCCAAAATTATCTGACCATGGAACTCTTTACCCAGCAATCCCCTCATTAGGCAACACACACACTGGGGAGAGTTGTCCTGCAGCAAGGCACAGTAGCCAACAGGCAGCAAGCAAACATGTGCACTGACATGTCCAGGGGGCAGCCAGGGAACATAAAACCAGCATACCTCCGCTGCATGCCTACGGTAGCATTGGGGCAGCTACCCTGCAAGAGACTTGGAGTGCAGCATTCTTTTTCTTGGGGCAATTAGTCTGTAGGCCCCAGAAATTTAAACCACCAGAAGGAATACTAAGTGGTAGAAGCATTGGGCTTAGAGACTGCTGTAGAATAGAAGTCACTGAGGCTCGATTTCAAACAATGGAGTTTTGAGTGGGGAAGATTTAGTACTAGATGAGTGGAAAGCTTTCTATATTCAGTCCCATCCACTTTCTACTATCCATATCAGCTCAAATCACAAAGCTTTTCTCCTCTGGCCCCATGCAGGCACTGAGTTTGACACCCAAAGAAGGGCACGGAAAGGCAGAAGGGTAGGATTGAGGCTGAGCTACTAAGATACAGGGACAGCACCCTGAGCTCTCAAGAGAAGATTTGTATTGTATGTCAGTGGGCATGGTGCATTTGAAGTGGGGCCCTACGTTATCCACTGAGTACTCTGAAAAATACTTTATGGCAGTGCAGAACTTTCTAATACGATAAGAAAAACTTGCTGCACCGGCCGCTTCTGTGCGTCAACTTGACACAAGCTGGAGTTATCACAGAGAAAGGAGCCTCCCTTGAGGAAATGCCTCCATGAGATCCAGCTATAAGGCATTTTCTCAATTAGTGATCAAGGGGGGGAGGGCCCAGCCCATTGCAGGTAGTGCCGTCCCTGGGCTGGTAGTCTTGGGTTCTATAAGAAAGCAGGCTGAGCAAGCCAGGGGAAGCAAGCCAATAAGCAGCAGCCCTCCATGGCCTCTGCATCAGCTCTTGCCTCCGGGTTCCTGCCCTGTGTCAGTTCCTGTCCTGACTGCCTTTGATGATGAACAGCAATGTGGAGGTGTAAGCTGAATAAACCCTTTCTTCCTCAACTTGCTTCTCGGTCATGATGTTTTGTGCGGGAATACAAACCCTGACTAAGACACCTGCTAAAGAGAATACTGAATACGTAGGAGAACAGATGAAGCAGGTCTCTGTTTAGACTCAGAGGACAGCATACATCTTTTCCTAAAGCAAAGGGTGAGGGAGAGCCCAGCAGACCCCATTTTGTTCATTAGATATCCAGATACTGGGCCTTCCTGCATGAATAAATCGGTTGTTTCTGTATTCAGACTCCAAGTGTAAGCAAGTTAGTAAATGTTAAAACACAATTCACATGCATCCAAATTTGGAAATCGTATCACATAACAATTTTTCCCATTTTCATATACTGACAAAGCCTTATGATTTCAAGAGCTTTTTAATATATTCAGTGAGAAATAAATTTTCAGGAAGACTTTTCAAAATCCCAAGGAGCACTAATTGGCAAAAATAAAAATAAAGGGTGGTTTTTTTTTTAAAAGCACAGTAGCATTCTTACCCAGGGCCATAGAACTGGTTTAGGGAAATGAAAGAGAAATTGAGATAAATGAAAAAAAGCATTTCACTACAATATTTCATACCATGTTATTAGCATCATTTCCAAAGAGATTACCATGGAATATGAAACTACCCATTGTTAATGTTGTCTAGCTGGTTCTCTATCTTAAACCTCTCTGGAAGGGTGACTAAAGTATTTGGAAACCTACCGTGCCAATCCACTGTCTTAAAAATGAACAGTTGGACTGGAGGTACCTCAGTTGATAGAGTGCTTGCCTAATGTGCTCCAAGCATGATAACATTGACATATAATCCCAGTATTTGGGAAGTAGAATCAAGAGGAGCAGGAGTTCAAGGCTAACCTGGTATTCATGAAACCCTGTCTTACAAACAAACAAATGAACCAATAAATAAGTCAATGCATGTTCTCAGAACATATATTTTCTTCTGAAGCATCTTCCCGAGAGCTGGAGTCCTTGTTACTGTCAGAAGTCATCCCCAAAGCCTTCAGTTACTTATAGGATAATCTGGATGTAGAAAGTAGATTGCTAACTCCCCAGCCTTTTAGAGTACAACAGCAAGAACTACTGTTACTCAGACGCCGGGTTTTTGGATGGGCTAGAGAGTAAGTGACTACTTTTTTTTTTGCCCATTATACTCCAACAGGGTTGCAAAAAAAAAAAAAAGTGCAAAAAATAAGTAAATAAATAAATAAACACCAAACACACTAAATCTTCCCATCAATAAAAGGGGCAAATGAGCTGTACAGGCTATTCTCAAAACAAAACAAAATAAAAACAAAAACAAAACCCAAATGGCCAATAAACATTTTCTATAAGATCTCTCTGATGAGCTATCAGAGAAATACAAACTATTTTGAGCTACTATCCCACATTACCTCACCCAGAATGTCTAGCATCAAGAAAACAAATAAAAAAATACTGCAAAACAAAGTCAGAAAAGGAGAAGCTTCCTTCAGTGCTGGGAGTCATATAAAGAGTTCTAGCCACTAAGGAAATCAAAGATAAAACTACCATACGACCCCGCTCTACCAATTCTGGTGATACACCCAGAGAACTCCAAATCCTACCACAGGAATACACACCCATGTTTGTTGCAGCACTATTAATTTTTTTTATTATTTTTTTAAATTTTTTTTTTATGTTTTTTTGAGACAGGGTTTCTCTGAGTAACCCTGGTTGTCCTGGAACTCACTCTGTAGACCAGGCTGGCCTCAAACTCAGAAAACCACCTGCCTCTGCCTCCCAAGTGCTGGGATTAAAGGCGTGCGCCACCACTGCCTGGCACAACATTATTCATAATAGCTAGGAAGTGGGAATCAACCTGGATGTCCAACAATAGATGAAGGGATAAAGAAAACATGGTCCATATTCATAATGGAGTTCTAGTCAGCCATTGCAAGATAATTATGCAACTGCAAATTATTATATTAAATGAAACCAGTCAGACTCAGACAAATATTGCATATTACACTCTTATGTAGATCCTAGATTTTAATTTTTATATGGATGTATATGTGTGGGTGAGGGTATATAGGTCATGAAACTGGAACATGAAATGAAATGGGAAAAGACCCATGAAATGGGAAAAAAACCCTTAAGGACAGGTCAGGGAAGGGAAAAAGAAATTAACAGACTGCATATGACATGACAGAAGGAAAGCAGTATTGGGAGAGGCAGGACCATGAGGAAGAGAGCAGGAGTTTGCAGGAACAAAGGAAGGGATGAATGTCAGTAAAAGATGACAGATGGAGATCTATTATTTTGAACACTCACTTTAAAACATACACTCCAGCCTGATATAGCTGTCTCCTGAGAGGCTCTGACAGTGCCTGACTAATACAGAAGTAGAGGCTCACAGCCATCCATTGAACTGAGTATAGGGTCCCCAATGAAGGAGTTAGAGAAAGAATCAATGGAGTTGAAGGGTTTGCAGCCTCTTGGAATAAACAATATAGACTGACCAATGCCCTCAGAGCTCCCAGGGATTTAACCACCAACCAAGGAGTACACATGGTGGGACTGATTGTTCTAGCAGCATGTGTATAGTAGAGGATTGCAAAGTCGGTCATCAATGGGAGGAGAGGCCCTTGGCACTGTGAAGGTTCTGTGCCCCAGTGCAGGGGAATGACAGGGCTGATAAGTGGGAGAAGGTGGGGTGGCAGGCATGGGGAGGGGGGAGGCAACAGGGGTTTGTTCTTGTTGTTTTTGTTTGTTCATTAAAAAGAAAAAAAACATACAATAGAAAGATGGCAGCATTGATTATTTCACAAATATGTGTTGTTTACCTCCTATGCACCAGGCACTGAGATACAATGTTGTGCAAAGAGATGTGTTCCACCCACTGGGAATCTACAGTCCAGTACAGGAGCCAACTGAGAAGGAAACAGTCTAAAGCCCACATCATTGCAAGTGATGGAGAGCAATGGGAAGAGGCAGAATCCCAGAAGGAGAGGACTTCTCTAAGGAACACACATTTGAGCTGAAGCTCTAAGATAGCTGGATGTTCCAAGAGGAAGCCACTCATCGAAAGTGGGGGCTCTGTGGGAAAGAATTTGACATTGTTTTATAATCCGAGATGAAGCTGATGGAAGAAGTAGCCAAAGAGACAGAAAGGCTGGCAGTGGTGAGTCAGGGTAGACAGCTTCGATTTCTTTCCAGGAGTGATGGAAAGCCATATTCTTGAGTTCAGCAGGCCTTAACAAGACACAAAATCCTGGGTGACCTAAACAACACACAATCATGACTCTAATTCTGGAACTGAGAAAGTCCATGGTCCAGGCTCCTGCTAGTTCAGTTCCCTGTGGAGCTTCTTCCTTCTTAAATACACATAAATAGGGAAGCAGCTCTCTGCCATCCCTTCTTGGGAGGACTCATGGTATCTGAGGAGGTTCTATCCTTGTGATGTCATTTAATGTAAACTGCTCTCACACAAACTTTATTTCCAAATGCATTCATATGGGAAATTGGGGCTTCAACAGATGCATTGTAGGGGGACACAAACATTCAGTCCACGAGAAGACAACTGGACAGAGATGACATCATGTAGCCATCTCTTCTCTAAAGATCTTATTGACCACTGTGTGAAGGGTATGGTATAAAAGAAAAGGGAAGACAGAACACTTGAAAGTCCCAGCACTGAGAACACAGAACTCAGGCCAAGGTGGCAGAGACATGCATAGGAAAAACATGTGGGAAGAATTAGTGAAAGTTTTAAAGAGCTTGTATCCTGTTTGCAGAAAAAGAGAAGGGATTATATTTTCTTATTAAAAGGGAAAGTTGTAGTGATAGTTCTTCTATGTGACTTGTAAGGCCTTGAGAAGGTAACCTTTGGGTCATTAGTCTGTCTCCTTTCAGCTAAGAGGGCCAATTCAATATACAAGTGTTTATTGAGTTCTGTATTAGGCTCCTATTGCCAAGTAACATGGGTACAACAAAATCAGCAGTTTAAAATCTCACCTGTTTATTGTCTCTCTGTTTCTATAGATCAGAAAGCCAGGGATGGCTCTGCTGAGTTCTTCCCAGTGTTGTAGGGAGAAATCACAGAATCTGATAAACTGAGCTCCTTTCTGAGGATTTTGTTCAAAACTGAATTGCTGACATTTGTATGCCTAAGGTTCTGGTTATTTTGTGGCTGCCAGATGGGAACCACCTTCATGTCATAGATGCCACCAAGAGCCCTCCTTTGAAAGACTTGCTAAGTTAGGTTAGGTCTAACCAATAATGTCTCTTTTGGTTAGCAGAGATAATTAGGGACTTGAGTTATGGAGGCAAAGCACTTCCCACCATATGACATTACACAATCACAAGAGAAATATCTTATCTTCAGTTTCCACCTACACTAAACAGGAAGGAGCTATTCATGGGCGACAGTTACTAGGGATTATTTTATTCTGTTTACCACAGAACATCATTGAGTCTTTGGCTCTTGGGTAAAACTTCATGTTATCATGATCTCTTGCTATGTAATGTTCTATAATCTCCACTGTAACTGTTAAATACAAGGACTAAAAAAATAAAATAAAATAAAACACACACATATACACATGGCTCAACTGATAAAGTGCTTGCCATGAAATCATGAGGACCTGAGTTCAATTCCTAGCACCATGGAAACAACTAGGCATAATAATGCAGGCTAATAATCCCAGCTCTGTGAAGGAGGCTTACAGGCTAGCTATCTCAACCTGATTGACAAGCTCCAGACCACTGAGAGACCTTGTCTTGAGAAATCAAGTGGCTAGTGACCAAGGCTGACATCTGGCCTCTACATGTGTGCATGTACATGCACTCACATTTGCATGCGTGTACACACACAAAAACATACACTATCAGTCAACATGATGACTAGGAAAATAACATGTACAATGGTCATGTTTATAAACTGCCAGCTTGTCTGAAAGATCACAAAGCTGTGAGACTATTCTTTAGAATTAATATTCTTCCAACTTGGGATCGTTTCTAGATACTCCTGCTCTCTACTTTCTATCATCTTTTAGTAAAGTGAAAAAAAGTACATCCCCCTGTGAAATGGAGCAATCCTCCTTTGTAACCACTACAGGGCAATAAGCATTTAGAAGTTCACTATTCACCAAAGAGCAGTGAGATTCTAAAAAGGAGACAGAGGTAGATATGGTGGCAAGGGATATACACGAGGTTCCAGCTGGTGATCCTCCCATGGACTGCATTTGATGCTATCAATAACCTCTCTCAGTACCCTGGCATTGAGACTTAGAAAAATTATACCCCAAAAGGCTATGGCTTTGGCTTGCCTCAGAGGTCTTAGAACCTACCTTGGAACCATGATCGCTCTGACCTTCCTTGTTTCTCCACCTTCCAGCTAAGGAGTGACTTTCAGCAAATTTCTCTTATCTACCTGACCAGCTCCACCAAAAGAGCAACACAATTACTCAGCCTTCTTACTTACTAAGATAGCATTAGCCAAAAGAAAGAGATTAAGCCCCCTGTTATAGACGAAACAGTAGAGTCTATCAACAGACTTCTGTCACATACTATTGTCCACTAGTTCTATCCCATAGGAAATCATTATAATCCATTGTCCACCTGCAGCCTAGCAAGCTTTGTTGGAGAATTTGTGTTCTTTGAACTCATTGAGTTTCCTTTAAAAATCATTTGCTGGTCTCCTTACACACCCAATTCTCTTCCCCTATAGAAAAAGGAATATGTATTTTGCTGTACTGTGCCAAGATAATGGGCTATCAGACTCCTGGGAACTCCCCCATGTTGCAATTTTCCCTGTTTCATATTAACAAATTCATATAACTTTTCTCTTATTCAATCTGCCTTTGTCAGGTCGTTCCAGTGAACCTCAGGGGATAGCAGGAAGATTTTTCTTTAAGCTTATAAAGGTCACATCTTCACAGGCTCCAGACACCTGCTCATTGCATCCTCTTGCCTCTTTTATAGAAAGAATGTTTCCAGCCTCAGCACATTCTCACCTCTGGCATGACTTCCACAACCCTGTCTCTAGACATCACTCCTAAGAGAAACACTGAGCCTTCTATAGAATGCTAGGCATAGTGGTCATCAAACATATCCTGAGCACCGACTGTGTGCCTGCTGGGAATCTAGAAGGAATCAATCCAGACAGATCTCTAACCTCCAGGAGCTTACACTCTAGAGGGAAGAGAAAACTAAATAAGTATATAAAAATACAACAGAAAACACACGCACACACAATTTAAATAATGATAAATACTAGAAGCTAAACAAGACCACATGAAATGAGAACTAAAAGCAGGAGGGAAAATGAGCTGTTTCAGCTGGACTGGCAATAAAAGCTGAATAGAAAAGGGGCCCACTGTGGGGAGACCTGGAGGAAAGGAAAGGGCAGGTATGTGGAGTTTTCCTGAGCAGACTTTGAAGTATGGTGCCAAGAATCCTGAAATCCTTTCAAAGGCTCTTTCATGTCCTCCTCTTCCAACTCTAGAAAGACAAGCTTTCTCCAATACCTAACCCCAGCAACCCAGCACTGTTGACGAAATCAGAAGACATTAAAGAGATTTGCAAAGATGTATGGCCTTGGTACTCTTCTCATCTAGCCCCTCATCTTGTTTTGAAATGACCACATAAAAACAGAACCAGACTTAGATAATGAAATTTGTTTCAAGAATAAGCTATTGCAGTAAAGAAAATATTTTGATCTGAGAACTACAGTGACTCAAAATCCAACAGGGAAAAAAATGAAAAAGCTTTCCTCACACATACAGTGCTGCCCTTATCCCTAAGGGAAGGGCTCCCGGGAATCTTTAGCTTTCAGGGATGGTTGAAATGGCAGATAGCGTCAAACACTCCATATGACGGAGTTTAATGTATGAAGGAGGTGCACTATAAATTAGGTACAATAACAACTCGTCATAAAATAGAATAATTATAATGATATCTATAATAAAATTGCCAGCATTGCTACTCTTGTACTCTGAGGACATAATTCAATAAAACAAGGGGCATGTGAAATACCAGGACCACAATGCCTCCCTCAACAGTCCTAATGGAGGTGGTTAAATACTAACAGGCAGTTACAGTGTCCTGAGTACACTGGGTAATTCCCTTCCATTCAACCAATTCAGGATGCTATAAGCTTTCATCATTACTATTTAGGACAGCTTGCAATGTGAAGCTTATAAATTGTTTCTCTCTGGAATTTTCCTTCAGGATTTCTAGACGGTGGTTAAAATGCGACTTGAAGTAAAACCTCAATTAAGGGAGTACAGTAGGTAGAGATCCCAGAAACCATGACAGAGAGAAAGGTAGGCAGGTGAGGCTAGCAGGTGGCAAAACCAGATGCCTAAATACAGAATATCTCCTTTGATGGTTTACTGATTCCCAAGATGGCCTGTTAAGAGGGGAGTGTTCCATACCTTAGTGCTTCCATGTTTGCTCAACTGGGGAGAAAGCCAAAGTTTACAGGCTCAAGGGAAGGAGAGAAGTCTAATTAAAATCTGATCTACCCAAAGTTCAGGGGATAACAGAGGGGAAACTGTGGGCACTTGGTCAGAAAACACCATTTTGTAGAGCACTACTTTTAAATACCAAGGCTTAAATTTTATATGATAAATATAAGAGATATAATTCAAGCACTCCTCTGGGCCCTTGATAACTTTTTAACAATATGGAAGGATTCTGAAGACAAAATATTCATCTGTGCTTGAAACTACTATAACTGAGCCTATTAGCATAGAATTTTAAGGGGGCTCAGTAAACTTAGAGTTCAATCCTTTCATATGAAGGATGGACTGACACAGAGTGGCTCACTGTGCAACCTACTCAAGATCTCAGTTAACAAAGAATGCCACTGAGATTAACATATTGGTCTCCTCACTCCTAGTCTAATATACTGGACATTTTAGAGTAAATCTATGTCTTGTACTTTTTCACAAATCTCAGAGCACTTGACATCATTTGTCCCTAATACTCACATGATACATGCTCTGAATTCTTGTTGGTTGAGTTCCTACAGCAAGGAAAGAGATGAGGAAGGAAAAGAAAGAGGAGGAGAGGGAAGGGAAAGGAAGGAGAGGAAAGGGAATTTTCTCAGGTCCACAGCTCTTAAAATGATTACAGTAGTCCAATAACACCCATCTATATATATTAATCTCTTGGCCATTATTTCCAGTGCCTAGAGATACATAAATATGCTATAAAAGAAACTCCAAAAAAAATTTCCTGGAAAGCTGATTCTGCAGCTGGAGAGACCCAAAGACACAGCATGGCTTGCCACCATCAAATTGGCCAGCATGCTTTTGGCCACATCAGGAGGTCAGCAGTGTCTCACTCTGTCCCTCCACACATGCTGTAGCTTGACAGACTCCTAAGCCTTCTGGTGATTCAACTGGACAGAAAGGGAAAGAAGAACAGATCATCTACACAGACAAATGGTCCATCTGGGATAATGGAACAGATTTCCACAGATACTCAGAAGTCAGAAAAACTGATGGTAACTGCAAAAGTCTACTGTTTCAAAGCAAGAGATGTAAGAAAGACTACTAATCTTCCTTTAGAAGGAAACAAGAACTATGAAATACCTAGGTAAAGCATCATTTTTTAACAAAGAAAGACCCACTTGCTTATTATGTTAAGGGCATACACTTGCAAAGAGTTTTATTCAGTTTTCTTGTTCTATAGTCCCAAGAAGATTATCTAGACCTCAATTTTAGAAAGTAGAATGTCAAGGCAGGAGACTGTGCATACAGTAATACCTGCTTGACTCCAATCATTGCCTACTTCATGACCACTAATGAAAGCATTCCTAGCACTTCCTCAGTATATTGGGGGTAATCCAGTGGCCACTCATTTCCATTGGTCAGGAGACCAATCAATCCTGCTCAGGGTTCTAAGAAACTCTACATATATAGCTCACAACTCCTTCGTATTTCTGTACTGTTTCACTGTCTTACGAGGTTCACAGAGAATTCCAAGCATTGTCTCAGATCCATTCATATGCTCTTCAATGCTGTTACCATTTAGGACTTAAACTGTTATAGGTGTCATTGTCTCAGAAAATAAAAGTGCAAGCTCTGCATAGATGAATATGATAAAGTGAGTCCATTTTACAAAAGTGTTGGAAGAGTTCAAGGCCAGTCCAAGGCTGAAAACACCAACTAGAAATTAGCATGAACAGGGAACTGCCTTACAACTCAAGAAGGAAGACACATTGCTGGAGTTCAAGACCTGGGGAAGCCAAGTAGAAATGTGAAACCTGCAGAAGAGTGTCCTGTAGGATCTGAGACCATGGACAGTGGCACCATCCGGTGGCTCCACCCAGAAGCGACTGATACCAACCAACAGTAGAGGATGCCTCACTCAGCAAGGAGAGTCAGGGAGTAAAATCCTAGCTTCCTCCTTTCTCTACCTCTCGGTCTCCCTCCATAGTCTCCCAATGGAGACTATGAAGCAACCTGACCTGACCAGGTTGGTGAGGAAACACACCTTGTTCGGCCTGAGGGGACAGAGAATAGAATAGAGGGTGTCTTAGTTATTTTTTCTATTGCTGTGATAAGATACTAAGACCTAGGAAACTGATAGAAAAAAAAAAAGAGTTTATTTGGAGCCTATCCTTTCAATGGGTTAAAGCTCATGACCATCATGGCTGGGAGCAGAGCAGTAGGCAGGAGGCCATGATACTGGAGCAGTTGCTGAAAGCCTCCGTCTTGAGACATAACCAGGAAGGGGTGTGGGGGGGGGATGGAGAGGGAGAGGGAGAAAGAGAGGGAGAGGGAGTCAAAATGGTGGAGATTTTTGAGATCTCAAAAGCCAGCCCCAGTAACGCACCTCTTCCAACAAGGCCACAATTCCTAACAGTTCCCAAGCAGTTCTGCCAATTGGAGACCAAATATTCCAATCGGTGAGCTTATGGGGTCTATTCTTATTCAAATGACCACAGAGAGGGAAGAGAAAAATTACCCACTCTCTCATCAGTTCCATGGACTTTACTCTCATCAGATTTCCTGGGTTACTCATCCCCCTCCTTTCCTGCATTGTGCTGAGGTTTCTTTAAACTGACTTCCTGGCCCATCCCCTTCCACCCTCCAGCAGCTTTTTGTTGCTTTGGAGGTGAAAACTGAAGCACCCTGTCATGGCTTCGGGGGCCCTGTGTGGCCTCTCTTGCTTTTGTCAGTCTTCCCAGCTCATTTCAAATCTTTCCCTCTCCATCACCAAGCTCCATCCCAGGAGCTACCTTCCACTCCTCACGATGTGCCAACTGCAGGGCCTTCACACCTGTCCTTCCATCTGTCTGGAAAGCTCTGTTCCCTCTGCTTTCACTAAATACTCCTCATCCCACAGGTTTCGGCTTAAATGTTATTTCTGGGAGAGGTTTTCCTAAAACCTTCCCTCATTTCAATTAGACGCAACTTTTGTGGTCGTCGTAATCACTCCCTGAACTTTTCCTCTCAGCACTGAGCACAATTTATAGGCATATATTTGCTTATGTCTATTTTTTTTTTTTTTTTTTTTTTTTGGTAACATCTGCTCTCCACCTGTCTGGAAACTTGACAATGATAGGCATCTTGCTGAGCCTTCTCCATGGGGTACCCGATGCATATAGCGCCATACCTGGCATACCCAGTGCCTGTTAAAGAACCGTATGGGGAATGCGGAGGTCTGATTGGGCAGGTTTTTGTTTTTTTTTTTTTTTTTTTCCAAAGTTCAGCCAGCCTCCCTTCTGCCCCTTCACTTAGCAAGCCAGAAATAACAATCTTTGAATAAAGTATGCTCTGTGGTAAATACATTTGCAAACCTGTATTGCTAAATTGAGTTTCCCAGATGCAATTCCCACCCCCACTTCTGTGTTTAGGACAAAAAGTTCATTGTGTCCTTCAGAGAATAACGACTGCTGAAAAAAAGAAAAAGAAAAAGAAAAAAATGAAGAGCACTCTGAAGCTGCCAGTTTACCTTTTCATGGCATGTGGCAAAGCTTCTTTTTCATTTCCAGTCAACAATGTAGCGTGTCCTTATTTCGCGTGTGTGACTATGGTGCTGTCATGCTTTGTAGTGTTCGTCTAATAACACAGGGATATCACGGTACGTTTACATTACTCACAAAAGACCACACCATTCTCTCCGGATGTGAGGCACGGTGTTCTGAGAAGGCCTTTTAAGTAGGTTTTGGTTTTGACAACAGGCAAGGCTACCAGTATAACACAAAGTCAAGGACATGTTCATGGTTGTAACCACGGCCCCTCCTTGTGGCAGAACACACGCAATGATTCCAAATCCACTTCCTAGTTCCTCTCTAACCCTCACCAGCACACCAACTCAAAGGCACTGTGAGGGCAATCTTTGTCTGGTATTTCAGCCGTGGTGGCTTTGACACATCTGTCATTGCTTCCTTACCCACATCACCCAAAGCATTTTTCTTCGTGGGGCAGCCCTCAAGTCTTTAATTCTGGCTCATTATTTCCCTTCTTACTGAGCTAAGTGTGTTATTAATAACAGCAACAAAAAAATTAAGTATGGTGTGCACACTAATCTAAAATTTTGAGTTGGCAATTAGTTGGAGCGAAATGCAATTAGATGTTTTCCTTCAAGTCCTAATTTACATGCTGGAAAACATGGGCAGCCTTTGCAAGTAATTGCAAAAATAAGCCCTGCTTTCTGTGTTTGTGTACAAACCCAAAGCTTCCCCAGCACACCTGCCTTTGCCTAAATAGAATAGAATCCCAGGGGTCTTTTTGCTTTATGATCACTTGGATATACAGCAGAGAAGGAACTTATCAGCCTGTAGGTGAAAATGTGTTTTCTTTCGGCTGCAGAAGCTTCGCATTAATTGGCATTGACGTTACCCGTGGAGAGCAGGGGTGTATAAACTAAACCTGACAGTGTCTCCGGGTAGCCCCATGAGGTGAATTAAGGCTCTTCAGAGTTCCAGCACCCCTCTTTTTGTGCACTCAGAGTAATAGCTAATGCAATCCAATCCATTAAGCACTTCGTGAGCATCTATCCTATATGCAACCCTGCTAGGAGCCCTGGAGGTTACAAATGGAGTGAGATACTGTTGACATCTTCAAGGGGTTACAGACTAGTAGAAGAGATAAGGGTGCCACAAACACCACCATGAGATAAGTTTCCCTGGAGACAGAGCATAGCAAGGCTCAGCTGTAACACCACATGCACCATGTCTCCTCGAAGAGGATGAGGAGTAGGGGGGATTCCAGCCACCACAAGCACACCCCAATGGAGAATCAAGTTTCAACTCAGAGTGTCACCGAGCAGCAGCTCATGTGATCTGGGAACAGAGAGAAGGAATCTCCTATCTCTGCACGTGGAAGGATCTGGGAGTCTGAATAAAAAAGCCAAAGACTTGGTGATTTCTGCAAATAGCAATGACGACCTCTGGAAAAAGAAAGCAACACGTTAGGATGTATGGAAAATCGGGCCTATCCAGTACATGCAGGAAAACAAAGCCACAAGCTAGTGCAGCTTGCAGGATGCAAAGAGGAAAGAAAAAAAAAAAAAAAACAATAGCCCAGGATGCAAATGTTGACCACACGGCAGTACAGATATCACAGCTATCACAGTTATCACAGTTACTGCTTAATGAAGGGGCGTGGCTGGGGGAACAACAGTAGACTGCCTATGGATAATTGATAGTTCTTTATTTATAAAGAATTTTACCTGCTGATCCCACATAGTTCTCATCTGACAGCATTGGCTCAGTTATTATTCTCTTATTTATACTTCACATCGCCTCAAAGATAAGTTTAGATGGCTAATAGTTTTATTATCTTCATAATGCCTCAAGAAAAGAACTCATTTTAGATATTATGTACATGCATACCTAAGCTAGAGAGACCCCAACTGACTGGTGAGCAAGATGGCTTATAAGATACCTTGCACGGATCACTTTACAAAATGCCGCTCGGTTCCCTGAGACTTGGTTGGTTACATGGCTGAGGTTCCTGTAGATTACAGAAATGCAGTGTTGCGAAGTGTTCTAGTCAAGACTCAAAGCAAAGAAGTAGCTGCAGCTAGAGAAAGCAGGGAGATCCTGTTGAAGGGGAGCCCTACTGGAAAGATGGATGGGAGAGATAACGAGAGTTATTCCTGTCTCTGGAATAGAATGCCCACAGCTATGAAAGTACCAGAGTACCTGACCGCACACTTTGTAGAGGAGAAGGACACAGAGGGAGCTTTGCTCTTGACCCTTCTACATATGGGCAATACTCAAGGGATGCAAACTAGCAGCACATCTCTTTCCCTGCGACAGGGGGCCAACTTCATGCTAGATAGACACTACGCCTGCACAGAGTTATGGGTTATGGGAGGATCTGATAGAGGATGAGTCACCATCTTTTTTTTTTTTTAACCTTTGCATCCCTAAACTCAGCTTACCTTAAAACTCTCTAAGAGGAGAAAAGTGTCCTATTTTGCAATCAGCGATTGTGAAGAGGCCACCAAACGACTCCATTGCTCATGTAAGTGACATCCCTGTCTGCGGGTCCATGTCCATCCAGTCTGTCTTAAGAAAGCATTAGAGTTATCATGGGGTGTCAGAGTTAAACAGGGGCAAAGCTTGAGTCCCACTGTGAGTCAGGAGGCAAGCAGAGAGGGAAAGTCCCAGAAGGCTCTTGGTGGCCAGCTTTGTGTTTCTATAGGAAATAGTTTAGGTTCAGAAAAGGCCCCACAATGCCCGAGTGAGTGCAAGATGGATTCAGTTATATCCAGTAGACACGGACCTTCCCATAGTACTCACATCCAAGACATGGAGACTCCTCAAGATCGTTATCATCCCAGGTTTTTATGGAAACTTTCTCATTTTCTATGAGAAAGAAAGCTAGGAACTGCTGAGCAATTAAGTTATTTTCATTAAAAAAAAAGTAAGAATTATCAGAATCAACATGAGGTCACTTTTATCAAACCTTAACCAAAATAAATAAAGCCAGTAGGTTATGATGGGGCAGACCTTTTCCTTTAAGTCTGATTGTGAGAACTATTCTCAGAAGACTGCCAGAATCACATCCTTAAACAAAGACTACCACCACAACCTTACAACTCTCTCTCTTTCCCTCTCTCACACACATACATACACATTCACACACATACATAAACATTCATACACATACATACACATGTTCGCATACATACACACACATACACACACATACGCACACTCACACACATACACATTGATACACATAGTCACACACATGCACATACTCACACATTACATACACACACTCACACACATACACACACATTCATACACATACTCACACATATACACACACTCACACACATACACACACTCACACACATACACACACATTCATACACATGCACACACTCATACATTACATACACACACTCACATACATACACACACATTCATACACATACTCACACATATGCACACACTCATACATTACATACACACACTCACATACATACACACACATTCATATACATACTCACACATATGCACACACTCATACATTACATACACACACTCACACACATACACACATTCACATACACACATACACACTCACATATATATACATATATATACATTCACATATACACACTCACACACATACACACATAACACACACATACACACACACACACACACACACACACACACACACTTTACCATCACCACTTTTGTAAGGACATCTACCTTTCAATTTTAAACTGAGACCACATTTGTTATTAATCCCTACAGCTAAGAATTACTTTTCCAAAATGCCTTGTGTCCTCCTTCTCTTGCCTGTAAATACTTCCCTCAACGTCACATTGCAGTCAAAGTTTACTATGACATCATATGCCCATATGCCCACTGCGGTGCTCCACTATTCCCACATAAGTGATCTCGCCTATTGTTACTTGGGTTGTCAGAAGGCAATGCCTGCTGAGCTATAGAGGAGGGTAGGGAGAGCTGTGCTAGGAGAAGTAAAGGGACTGAAGGACCCCTGCCTAGTGCCATCACAGGAAGGACTTCTCTGAACAAGAGTAGCCAGACCAAAAGGGGGGGATTGCTTTTTGTGGCAGATGCAATATAGGTTGGTTAAAAAGAGAGAGAAAGAGTGCGAGTTCCTCTTCCAAAGGGAGCATCAGTAAATGGAAAGGGGAGTAGGGGGCTGTCAACTACAGTCCCACACTCTGCAGGAGCCTCGAAGAGGGATCGCGGATGATTAGGAATGTTTTGAGCTAACTGACTCTCCCAGGTAAGGTTAGGGCTTAGCAGGAAGACCCCCGCCAGACTACCTCTGCAGCTTTGATCCGAGCTCAGTAAGCAGCTGGCCTCCTGACCCTTTATCAAAAGCATCTGTGAGTGGATGAAAAGATAAAATGGAAGACGGTGCTTAAGAAGTGGCTGGGTGTCTGTGGCTAATTGCATTAAGCCTCCCGGATCTGTCCGCGCATGGCGAGGGAGGCGTCTCTTTTGCTTCTTAGATGAGCCTCCTAGACACAGGCCAGAGGCTGAGGAGCTCATCACCCTCTTCATCAATGCTCTCGACATTTACTGACTTCCAGATATCAACTGTATTGTTACACTGTGTTCAGGGCTCTCTGGCTGTCCTAATAGAATGATTTCCTGGTTTGTTTTAAATTGATTCAAGTCAAGAATCGGGTAAGAAATAGCAAGAGTCTGAAGCAGTGACATGATTCTTGAATTTAAAAAAAAAAAAAAACAAAAACAAAAACAAAAACAAAAAAACACAATTCCAAAGGGGCAAAAATGAAGTTTTAAAATTCACAGGGCTCGATTATTCATAGCATCTGGATGGGGACTTGGATCTGTAAATCTAGCAACTTATGGCAGAAAGTAACATGCAGAGTTCAAGGTGCCTCCGAGTCATTCCGTTTGTAAAGAAAGAGGCCAAGTACTGCTAGGGGATGAACTAGCACCAAGTCTCAGTGACTTACACTCCGATTCTTCACTGCTGTTGGAGCATGGTGTGGTTTAGATTGCTCTCCCAGGAAACCGCTCCCCTTCAGTCTGGGACTTAGGAATCCTGTGCTCCATGTATTAGGAATCTGCCACTTAAGAGAGGTGTGCAGAATTGCAGCCCACTCGCACTCAAATTAATCAGTTTGATCCCAAACTATATGTGGAACGGTCTAGGGCAATGGTTCCTATTATATATTTACCTTATGATTCATAACAGTAGCAGAATTATAGTTATGAAGTAGCAGCAAAAGTAATTTTATGGTTTGGGGATCACCACGACATGAGGAACTACATTAAAGGGCCACAGCATTAGGAAGGCTGAGAACCACTGCTCCAGAGAACACTGTCTTCTTATGTGCCCAAGAAGAGGGCCAGGGTTTGAAAACTACCTGCCCTCTCTCTGCCACAGATCCACAAGTGAAAACAACCAGGAAATACTTGGATGTGTCAGTCGAGAGTTCAGAGGGAAGATGCCTGAATCAGAACTAGAGTGACATTTTGGGGCATGGCCAACTCCTCATATCTAAAAGAAAAAAATCATGGCATTGACCAAAGAGATGGTGTATGATAGATGAGAAGAGGAATCTAGGGACAGCGAAGCTAATGTCTCAGCATTCAAGAAGAAACGTTGAGGAAGACCAGTGCAGAAATTCACAAGGGCGGGGCTGTAGTGATGGCTCAGTGGTGAAGAGCACTGACTGCTCTTCCAAAGGTCCTGAGTTCAATTCCTAGTAACCACATGGTGGCTCGCAATCATCTGTAATGGGATCCGATGACCTCTTCTGGTGTGTCTGAAGATAGCTACAGTGTACACGTGCATATACATAAAATAAATCTTTGGAAGAAAAAAGAAAGAAATCCACAGGAGCAAAGAGGGGAACCAGGGTATGGAATAAAGGGATTGTCTCTTAAGAATTAAGAGATGGAGCCAGTGAGAGAGTCTAAGTAGGAAGTCTCCACCGAGTCCCTCCTGGAACCCCATGCAAGAAGGAAAAAAACACCGGAGGAGTCAGAAGGGATGGAGGACACTGGGAGAACATGGCCGACCAAACCAACTAAGCAGGGCTCATGGGTGCTCACAGAGACTGCAAGAATACACAGATGAACCTTCTGAGGACATGAAGTTACATGCTACATGCTTGTGTTTGTAGTTTCACTTAACACATAATGAATTTCTTAGGGAGCATCTTCAAAGAGCCCAGAAGCAAGGAAGGATTTTCTGCCTTCCTACACTCAGGTTGGGGCCAACCAGAAACAAGGCTACGCTGTACATATAACCTCTTCATTCAGAGCTAAGTGGAAGGAATATATATATATATATGAGAGAGAGAGAGAGAGAGAGAGAGAGGAAGAAGGAGAGAGGGTCTAACCCTGGAG
>JADRCC010571636.1:6419-17371 GCA_019843855.1 Hylomyscus alleni
TGCTTAGAGCCACTTTAGGCCAATGGTTTGTAGCCACTCTTTTCTTTCCTGAGAGATATTGCCTCTTATTCCTAAGATTTGATTTCCACATACTGATTTGTATGAAGCTTCTGGTGCCTTACCCCTCCTCTCCAACAAAGGTGATGTAGAGTTTGTTTCTCTGGAGCTCCTTCCGGGAGTATGCCATCACCTGATTGAAGGTCCCTTCCAACAAGTGGTCTCGACGGATGATGAGCCTGAGAATAAAAGGTCATGGTGAATGGAAGCAGTGACATTAGGGTACTGAGAACTGCTGTATATCAATCATTAGTACTCATTATTATAAATTCACTCATTAGCTTCTAGTGAGAGAGGAAAAGACAAGACAGAGGTTCTGTCAGTTTGGTATTGGGCTTGACACATTCAAAATGCTAGCACTCCCAGATGTCCCTCAACAGAGGAATGGATACAGAAATTATGGTACATTTACACAATGGAGTACTACTCAGCTATCAAAAACAATGAATTAATGAAATTCTTAGGGAAATGAATGGATCTGGAGAATATCATCCTGAGTGAGGTAACCCAATCACAAAAAAACACACATCGTATGCACTCTCTGATAAGTGGTTATTAGCCCAGAAGTTTGTAATACACAAAGTACAACCCACAAACCTCAAACAACTCAAGAAAAAGGAAGATATTTCATTCCTTCTTAAAAGGGGGAACAAAATACCCATGCAAGGAGTTGCAGAGACTAACTATGGAGCAGAGACTGAAGGAAGGGCACTCCAGCCTGATATAGCTGTCTCCTGAGAGGTTCTGACAGTACTTGACTAATACAGAAGTAGAGGCTCACAGCCATCCATTGAACTGAGTACAGGGTCCCCAATGAAGGAGTTAGAAAAAGAACCAATGGAGTTGAAGGGTTTGCAGCCTCTTGGGATGAACAACAATATAGACTGACCAATGCCCTCAGAGCTCCCAGGGATTCAACCACCAACCAAGGACTATACATGGTGGGACTGATTGTCTGGCAGCATGTGTATAGTAGAGAATTGCAAAGTCGGTCATCAATGGGAGGAGAGGCCCTTGGCCCTATGAAGGTTCTGTGCCCCAGTGTAGGGGAATGACAGGGCTGATAAGTGGAAGAAGGTGGGGTGGCAGGCATGAGGAGGGAGGAGGCAACAGGGGTTTGTTCTTGTTGTTTTTGTTTGTTCATTAAAAAGGAAAAAAAAACAAAATGCTAGTACTCAAAGAACACATGTATGCTTATTATTGGACAAACCCAACTATATTTAAAATTATTGTTTTGTTAAGTGGTATCAAGTGCCTTAGGTTAAGAGGTATCTTAAGTTAGGATTTTAAATTTGAGCTCAGTTTTTCAATTAAAATAATGAACCAATGGGGAAAGTAACACTGTTTTTGTTGTTGTTGTTGTTTTTTGTTTGTTTTGGTTTTTTGAGACAGGGTTTCTCTATATAGCCTTGACTGTCCTGGAACTCACTCTGTAGACCAGGCTGGCCTTGAACTCAGAAATCCGCCTGCCTCTACCTCCCAAGTGCTGGGATTAAAGTCGTGTGCCACCACCACCCCACAGTAACACTGTTTTTACTTGAACTTCATTGCAAAGTTGCAAAGCGTTCACAAATATTGCCTTGATAACTCTTACATGAATGGAAATATAGAATTTTAGCTTGGGTTAAGGGTCTCTGTTTTCTGGAAGGGTCTATTGTTGATGCTATGTACCTCTTTGTATTAAATCTATAGTTCTTTCTCCTTTTCTTCCCCTTCCCTGTCTTCTCCCTTCCAATTACTTGCACATTATTCTTTTTCTTCTCCAATTTTCTAATTTTCCTAGTCAACCCTTTTGGGTTATAGTGCTACCATATTAATATATCCAATGTTCAAGATGCAAAAAGTAAATAGATAAAAAGGTAACTCTCTTAATTTAGGGCCCAGTACTCACTTAATTTTACCTGGACCCTGTCCAAATCCTTTGGCTTCCAGTTTTCTGTAGAAATTGCGGAGCTTAGCTTCAAAATCCCTTCGGTATGGTGAAGGGGCTCTTGCGCTGGCTCTCTGTAAACCTGTAGAGAGAAGCACATGGTGATTGTCATAACTTTTCATTCAAGAACAACTGTGCAGGGTGACAGCAGAGCCATGGGAGCATGTCCCCAACCTTAGTGACCAGCTTTAAGAAATCCCTTTCATTGTCACCACACAATAACTTTTATATTAAAGAGAAGTAAAACAGCAAGGAGAAAAGTGGATCCTGATTGGAATGTGTATATTTTCCACTTTATTTATTCAAGTGTGTTTCTCGTAAAAGCACCTCCATGAGAATTGCCTTGACTTGCTCATTTCTTAGGTAATTAAAAGTATTAAGATAAAACAAACTAAATAAAAGTTTTCTTATAAGTTAACATTGAGAAATGACTGAATGTAGAATGAGACAAGAAGCATTGCACATGTAAGATCTTCTTGTCTCATTCTATATTCAGTCATTTCTAGAATCATTACTTAGAGATACTGAGGTTTCATTTTATTGTTCAGTTGGGCATGATGACATACTGCTTATAATCTCAGTAGGCTAGCTTGTGATAGTTATTAGGATATATCTCATTTTCTTTCTCAATCATTTAGAAATGTAAACAAGTCCCACTGTAGCTTGGGCAAACTATAAAAACAATCAGCAGCTTAGTTTGTCAATACCTGATTTACAGTGTACTTTTGATTAGGATGGGGGAGAGAGAGTACACACACACACACACACACACAAACACATACATACAACTTTTTAAATTTTATTTTAGTTGGTGAAAACACAGAGGACAGGCCAGAATTCCAAGTTACCTGGGGAGTTCTGAGGTGAGGAACAGGGTGAACAGCGGGGAGAGAAGCTATATCCAGGGTGGAAGGCAGATTGCAGGGGAACATAGGACATGATCTCTTCTTCAAAGAGACTGTAAAGATTAAAAAGAGGAAAGTTAGTTTTCTGTCTCCCCATGAGGACGTATACACAGACTTTGAAAGAGCACTTAGAATCCTCACTTGCAAATTCTCTGGTTCTTTAACCCTTTATTAGTGCAACAACAAAGTCTCCATTGAGAAGGAGGGGACAGTTCTGATGCTAAGGTCTTGTTCCCCAATTGGTTCTTGATTTGTCAATAAAGAAAACCTAGACCAATTGCTGGATGGAAGGAATAGGCAGGCCTTCTGGGTCCCAGGAGGAAAAGGCAGACTCAAGGGAGGAGAGTTTTTTCTGTCATGGTTTGGAGGAAGAATAATGAAGCAACTGTGTGAGGTTTGGGGATGGGGGTAGGGGTGGGGTGGGAGAAGAGAGCTGGGGCCTGTGGCCACTACTGTAGGTGGGTGGCCAGGAATGTTTGAAAGGGGATAGGTGAGACTAGCCACTAAAGTTTAGGGAAGGTAGAGAGATGGAAATAATAAATTGGTAAAGGCATGCTTTTCCAGGAGGGAGATATCAGTACCCAACAATTGTGCCAAGAAGGCAAATTGTAAAGGAACAAACTGTGTCTGTGTCTTTTATTCTCAGATTCAAGGGAAGCTGGGACGGGGCTGGTAGCATTGCCTCCTGGAGCTAAAGGTGGGTAGAACTAAAGGGAAGCCAGGTAAGGACCGGTAGTGCAGTCTCAGATCCAGTAGCAAAGGTGGTAACATAAAACTACTCATAACAGCTCCCACTGTTCTACATCTAACCATAAGGATGCACAGCAAGCACTGCCAATCAAGGTCGGAATCTCTGCTTTTATGATCTACTAGAGCAAATGGAAAGTGTTTCAGGCTGACTCCAGTGCCTTCTCCAACCTCTCCACTGCAGCTTTTCAAGAAGGTCTCAGGTCCAACCTCTTACCTCAGCAAAATGACTAGATCTGCATCACAGGACAATTTCTCAAGCCCGTGATTACCCTCTGTCCGAATATAATGAATTTTCTCCCTAGAGTAAAATTGAAAAGAAAATACGAATTATAGATCAACTCAAAAGCTAAGGAATGAATAAATCATTTTATTTTTATCCTTTCTTGAAACATGGCTAACAGCATTCCTTCAATATCCAGTATATTTCATAATACCCAAAGGTCATCTTTGAACTCCTAGGATGCTTTGCAAGGGATGGCTCTCTCTGGAACTCACATATATTCTGAAGTTGAGTATAGCAAAGTCAGAGTCTGCTTGAGATAGAGAAGACCACAGTAAAGTTAGGGGGGGACTGTAAAAAGATCTCTCTTGGCTCAAGGTATATTGGAAGTCATGAGAGGACAAAGTGATGACTGTCTCTAGGGAGGTCTTCCTGCTTGATAGAAAGTGTATAATGCCACAATGAGAGCAGAGGCAGCCTTAGAGCTTTAGAACGACCAGGATATCCAGGTTTAGTCAAAGCATAGAAGTCAGTCTGCCTTGGTTTAGTTGTAGGTTATCCATTCTGATGTCCAACTCTAATCTGGAAAATTGCAAGTTAGTTTAAGGTAAGAAGTATTGATTTTGCTCAAACTGACTTTTCAGTTTGCTTTCTTGATTGCAGCAACACCACTACCTTTAGTAATCACCCTATATATACATGCTTTAAATGAGTTTGCCTTTTTGGAGCTAAATTTGGGGAACATTTAAGGATTGCTGTTTTTTTTTCTTTTTTTTTTTTTAAAGATTTATTTATTATATGTAAGTATACTGTAGCTGTCTTCAGACACACCAGAAGAGGGCGTCAGATCTCCTTACGGGTGGTTGTGAGCCACCATGTGGTTGCTGGGATTTGAACTCATGACCTTCTGAAGAGCAGTTGGTGCTCTTCCCCACTGAGCCATCTCACCAGCCCCAGGATTGCTGTTTTTAAATATTTACATTTTTAATTGAAATTTGTATTTTTATATCAGGTGAGGTACGATTAAAAATAATTAAAAATGGAAATATGAAGATATCGCATATCTTCATATTTACCCTGCTGGTTTATCCCAGCAGGGACAACTGCCAGTGCAATGTTGTTCTCTCTCTGACTCTAACTCCAAACATATAGGCATTTTACTTAAGCATTTTTTTCATAGTTAACTATTATATTTATTGGTCTTACTTATGCATCATGGGTAAGGGGTTGCCTGCAGGAGCATGGGAGACCCCAAAACAGCGGCACTGGAAGCATGGATGATGTTTTCCCTACAGATTCATAAATGAAGTCTTCTTACCCTAAGTAAGTGAAGTTTTCCCTACCCTATATATTCAAGGCCCTCTCTGAAACCCTGAGGCTACATGCATTAGGGAAGAATTGCATGCAAATGACTGAGAGAAGTGGCTGGATGTATCTGTCTTGGTAGGCATGTCAACAGTATAATATGTGATGGACTCTGGCAAGTAGATACAGCTGATCTTATGAAGACAGTGTGGTTCAGAAGACAGAGCCTTACACAGTATCATTCTACAAAAGGGCTTCATTCCTAATATCCCCAAAGTGGTACTAAAACAAATGTCCATCAATAGGTGAATGGATATCTAGGTCCATTTCATGTTATAACAACATAATCCTGAAGCCTGATAGTGTGTAAATGAGCCCTATCCACACACATATCTAAAACGTAAGATTCAGAATCTATATATGAAGAAAATATTCAGTATTTTAGGAGTCTGGTTTCTTTTGCTTGAAATAACTTCCAGGTCTATTCATTTTCTTTCAATGTCATGTTTCCATTTCTTCTTTATGGCCAAATATAATTCTGTTGCATGTATTTATCAGGTTTCTATTGATGAACATCTATTGATGAACATCTAGGCTGAGTCTATTTCTTAGCTGTTTACAGCACAACAGTCAACTTTAAGCTCTTAATTTAACATCTTTTTTTTGAAAATTTCATATATGAGTACTGTACTTATACCATTTCTACCACTATCTCTCCCCCCTCGAATACATCCCATGCATCCCCACTCCCTCTAATACTGAAGACTTTTTTCTGTAATTATTATTGTAGAATAGATATTTGTTAAAGGTAAGGGAAATATTCAAGATGTTGTTGAACAGGGACATGACTTGGGATCCAACCTCACTTGAGATAAAATACTACTGCAGTAATTGCTATAAGTAAAACCTGGGGATGTTCATGGTGGCTTTTCTAACTGGGGTTGGAAAATAAAGTAGGCTGGCCTACATACATTTTAGAGAGTAACAGAAGCCCAGCTCCTTAACACTTTACCTAAAAATACCTATAATACATGTAAGTAAGTCAGTGCATGAATATGCATATATAGTATAAGTGGAATTTACTCCACATCTGGACTGACAATGCCCCCTCCAAGAGCCAAAGACCATTTAACACTGCCCTCCCCAACCAGGCATAGAAGTCCTCAGTTGAGCTGTTGATCAGGATTTTCAAATAGTCTCTCAAAATATTATAGGCTATTGCTACTGCCCTTGGTTCCTCTGCAGAGGTGTGAGGTAAACTTCTATTGCTGAAGACACCATGCACTTAAAAAACAGGGAGTAGAGGACCCTGAGATGGATCTGACCTGAAAGCTTCTAAAGAAGGAGAACAACCGGAAGGCACCATGCAAGCTTCCAAAGGAGGGAAGTGACTAACAGTCCTACCCAGCTATGATGCCTACGAACCACAACAACAACCTTCATGCCATGATAACCCATGATAAGGGTACACAGTAGGCCCATGGGTCACTCATATCTTGGTGGTAACCAACAGCTATATAATTGAACTCAGGATCTGCTCAACAAGGGAAAACATGCTAGGACAATAAATGGGATGAAGAGGAAGTCCACAGAGTGGGAGAGAACCTTTGACAAATATATATCTGATCGAGGATAAATATTAGAATCTGTAAAGAACTTAATGAGTAAAAAAAACCCAAATGACCCATTTAAAACATGAGCCTGGAACACAGAAAATGTGGTACATCTACACAATGGAGTACTACTCGACTATTAAAAACAATGAATTTATGAAATTCTTAGAAAAATGGATGAATCTGGAGAATATCATCCTGAGTGAGGGAACCCAATCACAAAAGAACACACATGGTATGCACTCTCTGATAAGTGGTTATTAGCCCAGAAGATCGGAATACTCAAAGTACAATCCACAAACCACAAGAAACTCAAGAAGAAGGAAGACCAAAGTGTGGATACTTTGTTCCTTCTTAAAAGGAGGAACAAAATACCCATGGAAGGAGTTGCAGAGACAAACTATGGAGCAGAGACTGAAGGAAGGACAATCCAGAGACTGCTTCACCTAGGAATCCTTCCCATATTCAATCATCAAATCCAGACACTATTGTGGATGCTGGCAAGTGCTGGCTGACAGGAGCCTGATATAGCTGTCTCCTGAGAGGCTCTGCCAGTGCCCGACTAATACAGAAGTAGAGGCTCACAGCTATCCATTGGACTGAGTACAGGGTCCTCACTGAAGGAGCTAGAGAAAAGTCCCAAGGAGCTGAAGGGTTTGCAGCCTCTTAAGACGAACAACAATATGAACTAACTAGTACCCTCAGAGTTCCCAGGGACTAAACCACTAACCAAAGAATACACATGGTGGGATTCATGGCTCCAGCAGCATATGTATAGTAGAGGATGGCTTAGTCAGTCATCAAGGGCAAGAGAGGACCTTGGCCCTGTGAAGGTTCTATGCCCCAGTGTATGGAATGCTAGGACCAGGAAATGGGAGAGGGTGGGTTGGTGAGCAGGGGGAAGAGAGAGGGAACAGGGTTTTTTTGTTTTTTTTTTTTTGTTTGTTTTTTTCTTTTCTTTTTATTTCTTTTTCTTTTTCCAGAGAGGAAACTGGGAAAGGAGATATTATACGACATGTAAATAAAGAAAATATCTAATAAAAATGAAAAAGAAAAGAATTCTCAAAAGAAGAAAGATATGGATAAGGAATTTCTTTTAAATTTGTTTATCATCCTAGGAATAAGGAAAATTGGTAGTCAAAATTATAAGAGATTATTATAGGCCCAGGATCCCCAAGACCAAGTTCTCAGAACAAAAGGAGATTTATTTGACAGAGGGACAGAGGGCAGAAAATAAATAAAAAGAACAGGAGGTAGAGGATGAAAGGGAAGGGGAGGAAAGAAGAGAGAGGGGAAAGGCATATTTGTCCTAGAGGACAAAGGACTGCCTTTGAATAGAGAGGAGGCAGACGTGACCCATACAATGGCAGTTTATAAAGGTAAAAGGGAAAATGCCATGGTAGGATATGGTGTTTAATTTTAGTTGGGAATGTTAATTAGATGAGCCAAAGAGTGTTTTGATTGCTAGACTTCAATACTTTGATAGTGGAACCTTGGCAGTCAGCCCAAGTGAGTAGACTTTGGTAGCTAGCTTTAGGAATGAAATCTAATAGTTTTTTAGCAAGGCAGAGAGAGGGAATTAGGGTGAAGGACAAGGCATGCCAGAGCTATTTTTAACTTGGTCAAAGTTCCTTCAAAAACAACTTTGAAATTTCATCTTACCCCAGTCAGAATGGCACAGATCAAGAAAATAACTAACAACAAATGCTGGAGGGGCCATGAGGAAATGGAAGCTTTTATCCACTGTTGGTCGATCGAAAACTAGGCCAGCACCCTTGAAATCATGTGTAGAATTCTCAGAAAGCTAAAAATGAACCTACCCTATGACCCAACTATATACCATGCCTTGACTGGACACCCTGCTCCTTAGATACTTAGTCATGTCCATATCTGCTTATTTACAATAGCTAGGAAATGGAAACAGCCTACTCTCCTTCAGCTGACACATGGCTAAGGAGAATGTGATACATATACAATGTAGGATATTGTTTAGCTTTAAAGAAAAATAAAGCCTTGAAATTTTTAGGTAAATAATTGGAACTAGAAAAGATCATATTGAGTGAGGTAACTCAGGGTCAGAAAGACAAATGTTACATGTTCTCTCCTCCCCTTCCCCCGGGGCCTCTTATTTGAGGTTCCTAGCACTAAACCTTCAGATTGAGTACATATCCTTAGTGATGGCAGAAACCAGTAAAGTTAAAAGGGACAATTCCTGGGGTGAGAGTGAGCAAAGAAGGGGAAGAAGGATTGTATTAGTCAGAGGGGTGGAGGATACTACAAGGAAACTCAAAGAATTGGCTCCTCTGGCTCCTATAATCCTTCCTCTGCCTCTTCTGCAGGATTCCTCGAGCTCTATCTAATGTTTGGCTGACAACATTACAATTTTACTAGTTAGCTTTTTCTTTTAAAATATATCTGAAAATAATTTTGTAATGCATACTTAGTTACTGTGAACATATACAATGACATTTGTGGTTGATTATTGCTAGAAAAGTTGGCTCATTGCTGATGGAGTGCAAAATCCAAAAATTTTTAAGTTACTATTATTTTTAAGATTATCATATAGTTATATAATTTCTCCCTTCCCTTGGCTTGTTTCAAACCCTTCCTTGCTTTCTTTCAAATCCGTGGTCTCTTTCCTGTCACTAATTGCCATTACATACTTATGTAACTGGAAACCTACCTAACTAGGCAGGGTTTATGAAATCACAGATTTTTGAGTAGAGCCTAAAACTACCATTTTACTAAACCAGTATTATCCCTAACTGCATTATAAATTCATCTTTGTACCACAGATAAATGCAGTCCTCACCTCTCATCAAAGGAACTTCTCTTTGCAACAGGCAGAAACTATTACAGAAAATCACAACCAACCAAAACACAGACTTTAGAGCTCAATCCCAATTGATACATTTACAACACAACAACTCCTTGTAGCGAAGGCTCAGAGATCATTGTGGCAGGGTGGGTGAAAAGACTGCAGGAGCGAGAGGAACAGGGAGATTGCTGTAAGTGTCTTCTTGGATTGTTCAATGCCACACCCATAAAATCTCACCTAAACACGAGCTTACTCATGAGATGACATCAGTGCCTGAACCCAGATAAAGGCCTACAGGTAATTAAGGGGTGCTTAGAGCAGGAGAAGCCTAGCACAGCTATTCCCCAGGGAAGAGAAGCAGTTGGTTATGCAGTGCCAGATCATCAACCCTGAACAAGAAACACTGTACAGACTGAACAGGTTGTATTTATGAATATGTATATATATATGAATATATATGTATGTATATGAATATATATGAACAGATTGTATTTATGAATATATATTATATAATAAGAAATAATGAAAAATAAAGCTGAAAAAGAGCAAGAAAGGATATATTAAAAAGAGGAAATGGAAGAGGAAAATGATGTAATTATATTAAAATCTCATATTACCCAAATATTATCTTTGAGAATGCTGTGAAAGATGGAAGGCCTCTATTGCATTATAAAGACTTATTTTCTTCAGTCAGAGGGCAGAAACTTCTGAAACTTAAGATAAATTCAATGATGAGGATGTCAGAGACAGGAGCCTAGCATAGTTGTTCTCTGAGAGGCTCTACCAGCAAGTGATCGAGATAACTGCAGATACATACAATCAACCATTAGACTGAAGTCAGGGACCCTATGGAAGAGTTAGGGGAAGGACTGAAGGAGCTGAAGGGGATGGAAACCCCATAGGAAGACCAACAGTATAAACTGACCTAGACCCCTAGGAGCTCCCAGAGACTAAACCACCAACCAAAGTGCATAGATGGGCTGATCTGTGGCCTCAGGCACATATATAGCAGAGGACTGCCTTGTCTGGCCTCAGTGAGAGAGTTTGTGCTTAATCCTGTAGAGACTTGAAGCCCCAGGGAAAGGGAGGTGGGGAGAGTGATTGGGATGGATGGGGGAGCACCCTCTCAGAGGCAAAGGGGACGGAGGATGGGATGAAGAGCTTTTGGAGGGATGACTGAGAAGGCAGGACAACATTTGGAATGTAAATAAATAAAACAATAAAAACAGAAAGAAGAGCAAAAAATGTTTAACATGACTCACATGTACTAGGATTTAAGTAGTCAGCATACAGATAATACTTAGTGTTTGCTTATTTTCGAAGGTTGTTACCTAATTGTTTTAGCAATGAAACA